>CABEEJ010004214.1:0-10597 GCA_901482245.1 Timema douglasi
CCATAGTGTGTTTTCTCACTGAACCACTGGTCCCTTGCTTCCATAGTGTGTTTTCGCACTGAACCAGTGGTCCCTTGCTTCCATAGTGTGTTGTATCACTGAACCAGTGGTCCCTTGCTCCCATAGTGTGTTTTCTCACTGAACCACTGTTCCCTTGCTTCCATAGTGTGTTTTCTCACTTAACCAGTGGTCCCTGGCTCCCATAGCATGTCCTCTCACTGAACCAGTGGTCCCTTGCTCCCATAGTGTGTTTTGTCACTGAACCAGTGGTCCCTGGATCCCATAGCGTGTCTTCTCACTGAACCAGTGGTCCCTTTCTCAATTAAGAATTGACGGATGACGGCCTTATTGTTTGTCTTTTATAGAAATATGTTGGTTTGTAAGGCACATGCTGTTATAATAATAAGTTGGTTCAGAAAATGATACACCAAGTAATTAAAAAAAGTCATATAATGGATTAAGTATCCAAGCTCTTACCATTATTGAGCACGGTATGGGCGTAATAATTCAAAAGTCCTGGATATCGATTCTCGTGCTCAGGTGTTATTTTTCAATTGAAAGAATAAAATAATAAATAGTCAGCTATATAATTAACTCATTTGTTAAGTAGTTTTCCTAACACAAAATAAATCTATAATATTATTAGTAGAAATGAATAGTTATAGTGGGCCCCAAACGATCAGTCAGACTGTCGGTATTAAAAAAAAGTAGTAATTAATACTGTCAGTCTGACTGATCATGTAGGGTCAGTACTGATGGACTGATGGATGGGCATACGAAAATACTGATGTGATCCGAACTTTCTTATCACATCAGTCTCATTTCACCAGTCTTGCAAGTGGTGGGAGAGTCTAACAGTAAAGGCTGGTTCACACAGTAGCCATCTTACGTTGCGCATGCGCAGCTTGGGCTCCGTGTAACAGACGCAGCGCTGGTTTGGTGAAAATAACTAAAGAAGTGCTGAAGTTTTGTTTTCAGTTTGTTTCACGTGTATTTAATTAACATTCAATTTAGGTTTTATATTTAATAAATGTTTTTATTTTAAAATGGAAGCGTTAATTAAACAAATCAAAACTCCAGCTAGTAAATTTTCTTAATCTTCCAAACCAACAGCTAACAGCAGCCATCTTTTCTTCCTCAGTCCTATCACCGGAACTCAACCAAGACATTTTGGAGAATGGCATCACAACTAAACTTGACTGGAGCGGACCAGAAAGAAACAACACTGAATTCTGGAGGAAAAGAGAGACCCTAGCTTAGCTTAGCTTAGCAATGTGAGTGAAACCAAACTTACAACGTCATAGCACAGGACAGAACAGCTTAGCTTAGCTTAGCAATGTGAGTGAAACCAAACTTACAAAGTCAAAGCACAGGACAACACAGCATAGCTTAGCTTAGCAATGTGAGTGAAACCAAACTTACAACGTCATAGCACAGGACAGAACAGCATAGCTTAGCTTAGCAAATGTGAGTGAAACCAAACTTACAAAGTCATAGCACAGGACAGCATAGCATTGATTAGCTTAGCATTCTGTGTGTCAGTATTTCCTTCAGTCTCAGTAGCAAACATAGACTGCCCACGCCTTTTAATTATCGTCCGCGTTGTTGCACGGGGCATGCAGGAGCTGAGACTGACCAAAATAATGACACGAAGACTGACCGTGTACAGCCTCATTGTAAATACTGATTCATACTGACACTCAGATGGTCAATCTTAGTACTGTAGGGGCCCTAAGGATGCTATTTACAATTGAATCGCTTGTCTGTGTGCCCCATGTATTCACCACCACGGCCAAGCTAGGGGGGGTTGTTGTCAAGGGTAGTGGTCAATCTTGGGGGTGGGGTGAACAACCAGTCGTATTTGATCAAATTCAACTGGCGTATCACCATCATCATTACGCCCTTCCCCTCATCCTTCCCCCCACACATTTCCGGTCTATTTCACATTATTCGTTCTCAAATGTTTTCTTGGTGGATCAATCAGAGACCCATGATTTACTGAGAACAGTTGTCACTAATTGAGTGGTCACAAAATAAATAAACTATTTTGGGTAGGTAAGCATTGCTTGGTATTTGGTCACTTTGATGGCTGGGTGATTGTTATCAAAATATGAATGCCACTGTGCTAGTAATAACGATCTTTGTTATCAAGTTAATTAGTTTTGTCCTCATTAATTTAGTTTCAAATGAGAAAATTGAGATCATTAAATAATGCTTCACATGAGCCAGTCCTTAGCTAGATTATTAGGGTGTAATTTGTATAGACATTCCAATTAAATCGTGTTTAATTTATAGTAATTATATAAATGCAAATTCATAATCTTTATTGGGAGTTTGAGGGTATTTCAGTTCTGGACCATTGTAACTTCAAACACTAGTGATGCAGGGATCAGTAAAGTATAATTTTGAGGAAATGCACCCGTTTTTGTGTAAAGGAAGAGCTGGAAAGAATTTTTGTAAAACCATCCTCGATACACTCGGCCAGGGCTCTAGCTCTAGCCTAGCTGCTATTGGCAAGCCAGACAATATGAGTCCAACGTCCTAGACTATGGGATTGCTGGTGCAAGGACCTAAAGTTAACTAGAGTTGAATATTTCTGACAGCTTTTTATTATATATGTGTACAATCAATACAAGTACGACTTAATCCAATGGCCAAGGATGAGGGGGGCATTGCACATGATTAGGTGTGAAGAAAGTTAGGAAAATCACCCTTCGTGCACCCAGCTGAGATACAATCACAAGACATCAACAATGACGACCAACTGCCAATAGAGCTTTTATTTTCGAGGTATTTCCAGGGACCATAACTTATAATCACTGGCTGGAGCTAGAATAGATAGTTGCCATTTAAATGTTATATAATAATATTAGTAATAATAATGAAAGTCATATGATATGATACAAGAAAGTAGTGAACTTGACTACTCATTCAAACTGCAAATATACAATAATGTAAGTACAATTATGTTGATAGTACCGTGGATAGTTTGATGAGGATTTACTCACAATGGAATAGTATTTAGCTGAAGAATGTCTTCTTTCAAATTGCATTCATTTATTTAACTAACCAGGGGCAAGTCTGGGGACTAAATGAGTTCCGGTATATCTTATTTCTGAGACTGTTCCCACTTGAAGGGGATGATTGGTCATCTTAATATAAACCCTTACACTGATCATCCCCCTCCCCTTACGTGCAGAGCTCGCATGAAAGGACAAATGTAGAACAAATACGTGGAACAGTGTCAGGCGTTCTAACATCTCCCCCAACCATCCAACACAGCTTGTAAAAGTGTCCATGAAATCAATCCAGGGAGAGCGTGAGAGTTATTGGTTCCCCCTGCCGCCACAGTGACCACTGGTCAGTGAAGGGTTGTTATTGGGTGAGGGGTGAGTAACAATCCTTTCCCGGTGTAAACCACCCCTTCATTAGCCATGAGGCAAGGTAAGATGTGTCGAGTGAGGCTAAGCTGTGGTAAATTACTCCACCAAAGACAAACACTGGGTTGTTCCCGTGGGAACAGGGTATGTGGCCGGCAGGGCTTGGGAGAGCGGTCAGAACGCTCAACCCTTGCCCGTAAGGCCGTAGTTCATACCCTACCAGCATAGAAACACACCATGGTGTCTCAAAGAGTTTGGCAATTTGTATGTTAGTTCATCCTCTCAGACAAAATTAGAGTTGAGAGTTGATAACTAAACGTATTGTAATTTTGGAAGTATTTATTCTGATTCTCTTAACAAAACACTTGTTTAGATTTGTAAAGAGAGTGCGAGTCTACATACCTATAACATGGCCTGTGAATGTCCAAAATACAATCAAACCTTCAATGAAATAGAAAAGCGTATAATCCGAACGGGTAGTAAGACGTGGTGCTATATAAATATTTAAATTAATATAATAAATGTAGAGTATTACGTCATTCTCTACGTCACCGCACGCTCTGTGCCTCTGAGTCTACACGCTAGAGGGCAGGTCAGGCAATCTTGTGCTCTATCTTCCAAGAGGACAGGACCAAGGTTATAATCCACACACTTGCATTCCGCTTCTCGATCATGAAGGTTCATTGGAGTAACAGCTTACAAAACAGTCTTCGACAATGATGTCTAAAAGTGAACTCCAGTTTGTTTTCGAGAAATAAACTCTTTTTTGTGTTGTTTAATAAATGGTTCAAACTTACTTCAAGTGTATTTTTTAACTAATACAAACATAACGTCACCAATATCGATCACAGGCCAGTACCAATGTATATCAACAGACAGGACGTTTCCAGGACATCCAACAACGTGAAGGGATAAGGCTCAAACCTAACAAGGAAGAAAGGATTCAAGGTAGAAGGTCAAACAAGTTCATGAAAGAACTTCATGGGATCCACTCCTGATTCATGTGCCTTCTGAACTTCATGTGTTTTAACTAGGACAAGCCTTTTCGACTCCACAGTTATCGTTCCTTCATTTACTCGCGGTTATTGGTCACGTTACATTTGTGATCAAACTGAGATATTGTATCATTTGGTTATTCCTCTTTGTATATCACTTTGTCTTCATGTACCAGACTTCTTACCAACAATTTATTAACGTTACCAATGAAAAGTTTAATAAGTGAATTATATCGAAGCAATGATATTTTGTATATTTATCATATTTTGTAAGCCTATTTATAAAAATATGAATAATTATAATTCAAGACTTATTATAAACATAAATAAAATAAAGTTTGTTTTATATACCTACAATAAATGTTATGCAGAATATATATTTTTTCCATGATTTACATTTTTCAAGAATCCTGATCAGCAATTTTGGAATATTCTTTGATAAGCTATAAATAAAAATATATCCCTATGTTTAAGAAGTGAATTACTGTTATCTAAAAAAAAAATTTGCCTTCCATAACTGTCCATATGTATTACAATAAATACTAAATTATTATTATTATTATTATTATTATTATTATTATTATTATTAGCACCACGTCTTACTAACCGTTCGGGTTGTACTTACGCTAATGTGTAATGGTAGGGTGATTGTGAGATGAAATGAAGGACCTACAGTTTAACGTGGAATCCGAACCACGGTGGAAGGCCTTGCATTCCCCACATTCACAAGATGTCTTGTCAGAG
Organism: Timema douglasi; assembly: GCA_901482245.1. Taxonomy (NCBI): domain Eukaryota; kingdom Metazoa; phylum Arthropoda; class Insecta; order Phasmatodea; family Timematidae; genus Timema; species Timema douglasi. The sequence continues at coordinate 5,120 of CABEEJ010004214.1, forward strand.
GTGAAGGAAGGGTCTGGTAATCAGATAAATCTGTGCCGGAACCGAAGATTGAACCCCGGCCGCCAGCACAGAAGTCTGACACCTTACACCTAGACCGCCAGGTCACACAATAAATACCAAAGTTTTTCTCTACTACCCAATGGGCTGTGGGGCCAAAGTTGTGATAGACTCTGATCAATAAAGTTTCTCTCATAAACCCTAAGACTATATTTTATTTGGGCGTTTTAAGTGAAAGGCAACATTTCATTTACATAGATCAATTTTTAATTCTATTTCGATAAACTTTTATACTTAGTTAAGTCAATGTTTTGAGTGGATCTTTAATGAAATATCCCAAAATATATATCTCTGTAGGACAAATAGGCCTATATGTATTATTGTTTATAAAAAAAGATGCACAATCTTCTTCAACGATTCGCGGGTAAGAGTAACTTACGTTTGTCGCCTTAGCATGGATCAAACTATAAAATTGAGTATGAACTACAAATAAATGTACATAATACAGGATGATGACGGGAAAATTAAGAACAAAAACTAATTAATACTGGGGTTATATATTGAGTACTCGCAGAATTAAACCCTCCTAAGTACTGGGTGTTCTTGATTGAGATAGCTTTTTGTAAGTGACAATAAAAAATAATACATTCTTTGTGAAGGTCAAGCTAAAGACTTGGTTTTGAAAACCAAATTCCAGAGGTAGAATTTTACAAAGTTGTATAGGTTTTGGATTTTATTTGTGAAAAATATTTAGGTTTCCAGCTAATATATGACGTCCCCCTAGCAATTTCCCCCGCCTGGTTACTGACGGCTATTTACAGATCTATACTAAATTGTATTTATGAAAGGTGTCCAGTGTTTCGGAAAACCATATGGACGTGATCCATCTTGTATTCCTTGCTTGTCTGTATTGTTTGCTGAACCGTGACTGAACGAAGCCTGGTCAGTTCTTCTTGGTGTACCAGTGTGACATTCATTGTACCTGCAGAAGCCATGGGTGAGCAGGATGGCGGCCGGAGAATCACCATTGGTCTCACTGGACAGTGATTTAACTTGCCTGGTCTCGGCTTTGACAAGGCCGCAATGACCAGGGGTGGGCGGGAATCAGCGCACTGTGCCATGACACTGTACAGTTATAGTTTACAAAATACGCTTACTGCTAGGGATATATATAAAATCAAGGACAATACATTTACAGGAAAAGTTTTCTCAACTGTGTCAATGGAAATAATTTTGTTTAGCACTGCGTCTTACTACCTTTTCAGGTTATACACATATTTACATATTATGCTAATGAGCTTTAGGGATTAAGAAGGTTGAGATTAGAGGAGGTGTACCCGCATTTACAATGAGGGAGAGTGTAAAACCATTTTGCAGAACCCACTCTCCTACTCTAATACGATAGTGACGCCTATGACCATGTTGATGTTGCCACCGAAGCAGGTCTTGAGGGACCAAAAAAAACCCATCAGGCGTCAACGCACTCGGCTGGAATTGAAACCCCATCCTCCTTATCACCGGCTGACACTTTGTCTGCATACATATTGGTGTTACTCAAGAGCTATTAACGGTTTATTGCAAGGAAGGTTTTCGGATAAAGTGTACCCACATTAGAATAGAGAAGTAATGGGTGAAGCCACAGTGATGAATCACATGTGAAACCTCCGCCCTCTATTCCTAATGCCCTGGACAAGTTTCTAAATTCGACCTCTCGGCTACAGGTAGCTGCGAGCTTGACGCCTTTGAGGTCACTTCACTACCTCACCTCAGCCTGTGGGTATTATTTTTATTATTTTGTTTGAAGATACTTACAAACCACGGAGTTCTTCATTATGTAACTTTCTAAATTCTCCTATTTACTCATAGCTTCACACTTTATATTGTAACTATTTTATTTTATAACTACATGTTTTGATGATAGTCAGTGTACTAATAAATATAATAAAGGATGATGAGGAAGGTGAATGTTAAGAAAATACACTAGCATTCGCTTGAGAGTAGTGATTATAAATCCCCCTCTAACGTCTTCGGTAGCTATCAGGTCGAAACTATCGGGATAAACCATACCACCCATATCTTAGTCGTCTCAAGAAAGTAGTTCTCAAAGACTTTCCTGACGACGCACCAAATGTCATCCTAAGAAAATTGGTTTCCAAACCTTCTAAAAGTGGTCGAAACTGGTGACTTATTTCCCCACCTAATGGCGAATCATTCAAATCCTATGGTTCCCTTTGTGACCTCAAAGCCAACCAACTGTGTGAGCTTTCGGCGAGTAATTTGAGGGAAAAATGGGTGAGGGAGAGGGAATAATACCCTTTCTTCTGTCAATAAGACATTCTGTTTGTGTCATTGAGGAGTGAGGGGGTTGAAATAGGAGAGGGGAGGGATCGCTGTCAATCAAACATCCGTCACGCGCACCGACACGCGTCCCTGCGCGCGTGGTCGCGTGTCTTGTCGGTCCCATACGCCCCGACTGACCCTATAATTTGGCGAAACGCGTGATCTGGTGGGATTCTTGTTGTTGTTGCGCATCCACTGATATATTTAATGTAAATGAATTGACTGGTGAGTCGGAGTGTGCGTGATATGGGTTTGGTGAGTTTATATAGTCATGATCATTGATCTCTGGTGAAATTGCTTCTTCACCTTTCCATCTGAACAAACTTGACAATGAGAAGCTTATTGAAGTGGATAAAAAGTATACTAACGTGCTTTTTACGTTCTCATGTAATTATAATTATGCACTTTTTTACCTAAAGGCTGTGATGAATCTTGTGTGTACATAAACTAAACTAAAATAATAATAATAATAATTATTATTATAGTTATCTTGTGTGTCTACTTCTCTGTACCTGGAGCTACATCTCTCGTTAAAAATTTATATCTAGTTGTTATTTTATTGATTCTAGACGTATGATCGTAATTTTATTTCTTGATACGAAATTAAAGGTAGTTTACCAACTTTTTTTTATTACAGCTGATAGTTTTGTTCAAAAATTATATCCAGGAGTAAGTTTAAACTTATATCTAGGTACAAACATGTATTGCCTAAGGCAATGGTTCTCACACCTTTCTTGTTCACACCACCCTTACTGTATCAGGTCTGGTCAACAGAACTCTTACTGTATCAGGTCTGGTTCAAGATTATCTTAGTGTACCAGGTCTGGTTCACAGCACCCTTAGTGTATCAGGTCTGGTACAAGATTATCTTAGTGTATCTGGTCTGGTTCACAGCACCCTTACTGTATCAGGTCTGGTACAAGATTATCTTAGTGTGTCAGGTCTGGTTCACAGCACCCTTACTGTAATCAGGTCTGGTACAAGATTTTCTTAGTGTGTCAGGTCTGGTTCACAACACCCTTACTGTATCAGGTCTGGTACAAGATTATCTTAGTGTGTCAGGTCTGGTTCACAGCACCCTTACTGTATCAGGTCTGGTACAAGATTATCTTAGTGTGTCAGGTCTGGTTCACAGCACCCTTACTGTATCAGGTCTGGTACAAGATTATCTTACTGTATCAGGTCTGGTTCAAGATTATCTTACTGTATCAGGTCTGGTACAAGACGTTCTTAGAGTGTCATTATTGTTTCATTTACACTTTAGTTTATCAGGATTGTTTCACAGGGCCCAAAGTCATAACACTTGCATGTATTTCCAATTCACAAACATTGTATGTAAATTCTTTAAATTGGTTAAGTACATATTTTAAACAATCAAATCAATGAATTAGTATATCGTAACTATTGGGATGTGTGAGCTTGTTGTTTACTGCACATCTTCTTAAATCTTGGAATCAAACTAGACACTGCCACCCTCATTTACTGTTCCACAGTGGTTTTCAAACGATTCTTGCGTTTTATCACATCGACCACTTAAAACCCAGCTTTGCATAAATGTGGTGTTGCAAATGGAATTAAGATTCCCTGAGCTTTAACGTTTAGCATTTTCGGTTTTCCTGATATCCAAAAGTCAGTTAGATTCATGGTGTCGAATTCTGTCTTCAGTTTATTGTCGCAAGACAGCTCAATAAGATCTTCTACAGAAGTAAACTCAGATGGAGCTTTGGTCCTTGATGAGTCTTGAATCCATGCACATTTATCGACATGCTTGAAAGTATTCTTCAAATTAGATTATAGGCTGTCATAAGTGCTCTTCAAAAACAGATTTTATGTTGCGAGAGAAATCAACTTTATCGGAGTTCACAAATTGATGTAATAAGGGAAAACAATCTTTTCTTCTATCTTCATTCATTTTTCTTCTCCACAGCGGTGATTTTTTTTCTGAAATCTTAAATCTTCTCGACCCATTTCAAAATGTGCATATTGCCTCCCTGCAGGTGAATATTCAACACATTTAACTTTTCAAAAATATCAGATAAGAATGCTAGTTTTACCAACAACTCTTTTTCCAGGAAGTGTTTGGCATACTCGTGTTTTTCCTCTTCAAGAAAAGTGAACATTTCCTGTCGTAATTCAAAAGTACGGGACGATACATTGCCACGAGGGACAGTTGTACAACAAATACACTCCCATGTCTCACATTTTGTTTTGTGTAAAACCTTGAGTTCATTGGTCGAGTTTTTATAAAGTTTACCACACTCACCACACTGCCTAAGACCAAACTCAGAGGAATAGTAAGATGTTTGGTGCGAGTGCTTCTCTGTGAATGATTCAATGAACCCACAGTTATCCGGAGTTTTGCCCCACAATGGCGGAACATCGAGCAACCACCATCAGTAGAGACACCAACGCACTTTGTCCACTCAATATTATTTCCAGCTATGACTGTGTCCAGGATCTCAAACAAGTCTTGAGACTTTGTACGCGCAGTGATACGTTTAAAAAAAGGTATTCCACAATGCCATTTCCATCTACAAACCGTACATATTAAATCTAATGTGTATCCTTGTCCGTGGCCTCATCCAGATGCAACTCAAATTCCTTCCTTTTATTTATTCAATTAATTGATCATTGAGATCCCCCGGCATGTGCTGGAATGTGAGACTGATACCATTGTTAGACAAAGGCATCTTTGAAAGCGGTTTCCCCGAAGATTCCACAATCATAATGTTAACCAAATCTACAGAAGCCAGTGGAATTAGTTGTTCTGCGAGAGAAACGCTTTGCAACTCTATATGCAACCTTGTATGATGCTAGCAAAGCATTGATTGGTATTGACACCTCCAGAGAAAAGTTACCTTTTTGTTGTTTTAATTATTCTAACTTTCTGGTGAAATAGTCACGAGGTTTACCAACTATGTGTTGATGATCGGTTTTAATGGCATTTTAGCTTACTTTTAAGCATGCATTCTGAGGCCAAAACTTTCATACACAGTACACACTGCGATCTCTTTTCATTGATGATATTTGTCGATGTAAAGCTAAAATCAAAATAGCTGGAATCGTATTTAAGAAATTTCCGCTCCTTCACACACACACACACACACACACACACACACACACACACACACACACACACAC
>CABEEJ010004214.1:17918-67797 GCA_901482245.1 Timema douglasi
CCCCCTCCTTCCTCCCACGACGAGTCCGAGCGGGCAAATTGTACGCAAGCCCGGTCCTTGCTTGCAATTACATAGTTACAAGACCTCGACCACTTGAAGGACAGCTAAGGGTGCATTCAGAGGGTTAATCAGGGCAGACCCCTATGGAGTTGCAAATGATGGTCAGCGTCATTATGTATTGGTAGTCACGGCTCCCCACTGACACAACACCGCTCTTTTTGTCGGAGTTACGACTTCGAGTCCCTCGCGAGACTGTTTTTATAACAGGGTCACTTATGTGCCATACGGATGAAAACCAGAGGGATGAACTATTCGGTATCAAATGAATCATGAATCTATCTTTATCTCACGATTTCCGAGAACTCGATTCTGATCTCGCTGATGTCAAGTAAATGAAAGATCTGACATCCATACAGACGGCAGTATCCAAAACTGGATAATTTCTGATTGTGATATTTAAAATATCTTTAAGGAAAGCCTCCTTTTGCTTTAATATTTAACAGTTATGTTGGTGTCAGATTTCTGTGCTGGGGGGCCGGGTTCAATCCTTGGTCACGGCACAGATTTATTTGATTGCCAAATCCTTCCTTCACCTCTGACAAGACGTGTGTGTGGAATGTGAGGCCTCCACCGTGGTTCGGATCCCACGTTAAACTGTAGGTCCTCCATTTCATCTCACAATCACCCTACCATTACACATTAGCGATAAGTGCATTTAACCCGAACGGGTAGTAAGACGTAGGACTAATAATAATAATAATAATAATAATAATAATAATAATAATAATAACAACAACAGTTATGTTGACGTTTCCCATTAGTACCATAACATTTTGTTCAATGTTACCTTTGTGTTCTTGTGATCTTGTTCAAATAAAAGATGACCATTTTGTTTTGGTATTATTTTATTGTCTACAAGTTTTAATCATATTTTTGTATCACCTTACTGTGCGGTATGTAGTCTACATTAATCACGTATTTTTAAACTTGAGGTTGGATGCATGTAATAGGATTAAAATTTAAAATGTTGAGGAATGGCAGTCGGGAAACAAAATAGTTAAAAACCGGAATTGTTACGACTCTATTAACGATTTAAACTCTATCACACAAAGCGACAAGAAAATGGCAGTGACATTTTAAGAATATACACCAGAAATTTCCTGGATAGAGTTTGGGGAAACCACACTGTGAATACTTTTTTTAGCTGTGTCTTACCAACCGTCCGGGCTATACGTCTAGATACGCTAATGTATTGGATATTAGTAAGATTGAATTTGTAAAAAAAAAAATGCGTTTGCGTAAAGCTCTAGCAACGAGCTTTCATCTTTACCTTGAGATAAGAAGTTTCGTAGTTTTATTTCCCTACTTTCATATTGGCAAGATAAATGGTGGCTGTAAGGGAAATGTAAAGGGGAGTATAGGCTTAGACAGAATAGAGAGGTAGTTCCAGAAAATGACACAGACCATTGTGTTTTAAGCCATGTGGCCTAACAGCGATTGATTCTTTCTCATTGACAGAGGCGGCCGCCTAACTGTACTCAGAGTATTTAAATATTTAAGGTGATTCACAATGGAGATTTTACTGCGCGGTTTTAGCAAGTGTATAATTATAAGATCTAAATAGGGATTCAATGATTTCAAATCTTTGCAATTCACGAGTAATGAACGGTCAAACTTGCTGATTTTGTATCATTATTAAGGTAAAGTAATTAATGCATGGGGTTGAAATTTAGTTTAACTAAACGTCCATATCAGGTGTATACAATTAAATATTTACAATATCAATATTACAAATATTATTATCATTAGTTAATATTATTAATGATGTTAGTAAAACTATAATAATATAAATGCTGTCGGGAATTTCTGAATACTTTTAATACAATCAATGAAACTCTAGACTGAGATCTAGTGACGGTAAAATGTGTAGGCTATACCACGTCACTCATATCATTTAACTGTTCAATATAATTAAGTACAATGATAGCAGGTTGATATTACCTTATTGATTTCAAATTCAATCTATTAATAAATCCCACCCAAATAATCCTACAATATTTCCACCCAAAAGTGGTGGCCAGAGTCAATGATAATGGATCTTACAAAATTTTGGATGAATCTTCTGATAAATTGATAAACCAGTAGCTTTCATTTGACCACTTAATCGTTTATTTAAAATCATTAAATAAACAATCAGTAAAAAATGTGATGGCACGCACGCGTTGTAGAGAAAACATTTCAAGCAATACACATACACTACAAGCTTTTGTTCATCTTACGAGACTCGTTCTAATGTTGCTACTGCACGTTTAAATAATTAAATAACTCTCTGGTCACGCGGTCTAATGCGTCACACTCTTGTTAGACTGGGTGGTTGATGACGAGGAGATTGGAGTTCGAATACCGGTGGCTGTACTGAGGGGGATTTTCAATAAGCGCTTCCCCCCTTTTACTCCATGCAAATTTGGACCGTGGGACGTTTGGCGCAATCTTGGATTATTCCAGATGAAACACATGGGTCGTTTGGAACATGTTGTCAAAGCAGTAGGGGCTCTACCCTAGGCGAACTAGGTGACCACCTAGGGCCCCACGCCGTGCTTGAGGGAATGAGTAAAGACGTTTGCGGCACAAGATAATGACTACGATTATTTAAAAGAACAACATTAAGAATCAAATAGGTTACGCTAATTTAAGTTGCCTAATTGACACGTTGTTAATTTTGTTCCCCGAGGAGGTTTTGGGAAAGGGAGGTTTCATCATACCACTGAGCATTTTCTGGGATATATATATTTAGTTCGATATTTTAAAATTGCCTAACTAAGGCAATTAAAGAGGTTGGTAGTAGGCGCCCATTCACATATTATATTATAATATATAACTTAACATCACTGACACTTTTTTTTTTGCCACAGTACATTTCCTAAAATAAAATCCACCTTCCACGTTCCTACTCCATCCCACACCAACTAATGTGTACGTGTAGCTCGAAAAAACAATTTAATAAAACAGGGGGAATTTTTTACTGAAAACAATTGGTTTATTATTTTTGTATTTATTATTGTACTTATATTACATGTAATTGGTGATGGGGATATGAATTCTATTAAATAGTATATTGCCCGCCTAGATATAAAGCTACTAAGGGAAGCTTACAGATGCGAATACCGGTAGAAATTCACGTATGGGGATATTTATGCAGATTTAAGTGTTACTGATGCAAGGTGACGTGGATAGTTTGGTCATTCACAAGGCTCTGTTATAAACAACCCTGGTAGCAATCTGCCCCTTCCCTCTTCGCGAGCATCCTCATGCGAAATGCTAACGTATTGCCGTCAATTGTTGTTTCACAAGCAATTATTATAAATACGAGGCCGTGACTTGACATTCAACCAGGCAAACAAATACCCGCATCTTGTCCTCAACGAGGGTTGACTGGGAGAATCAAGGGGCAAAGGGGGAGATAAAATGGGGCGTCCCCCCAGGCAATAACAAGTGTTCCCAGAGGCCAGTGACTTGTTGGTGACGTCACCAGTTACGCTCACAAACGTGGGAGGTGGGGGTTTACTCTACATGCACGTGGAAAAATTAACTTTGAGATTGAAACTATATTCATTGCTGGCAACTTCTGGAAGACACTCATAGGCACATGGCTAAGCGTATGAATATATTAGAGTTATTTTAGTAACGTTTATCACTGCTAAGAAAGAGAGACTGGTAACATTTTGAACATCTTTAAGAGATTCTTCATCCGATGGTGTGACTATAATTATAGTTCACTCTTTATGAAAATCATCCCTCCACTATACGTGCTTTGGGAACGTGGTCTCATTTTGTCTGGTTTGTTTGTCGTTGAACCCGAGCCAAAGGTTATTAAGGTGTTTATCACTAAATATTCTCCCACTCTACTTCCACGCAAATGTTGTAACACTTACTTCCTTTCTACAACACTAGCGTCATTAATATATGCGTATAGCTCAAAGGACGTGACGTGGAGGACGGGAGAAATTGGGGGAGGGCGACGGGGAGGGGGTCCGAAAGCTCTCCAAACTATCGCGTGTTTACCGGGAAGGCACAATAAAAAGACAAGAGATGTATGAAGACGATAAACGCCACTGGTTTTTAAAAAGGTGTGTGTGACTGTACAGATGTAGAAGTCACACTCGCCTCACGTAATGAATCGGTAATATTAATAGGTGTAGTTATTACCAACAGGTCTAGGACAGGGCAAGAGATACGCACAGCGATACATGAGTCAACGCATGGGAGATAAAACCACCTATCTCCACTTTGGATATTCGCTCTGGAAGAAACTCTTAGAGCATTTTTTTTTCTGTTAACATATACATTATTTTACTATATCGTTAGTGTTATTTCATAGGTATTGATAACATCTATCAAAAGTTACAAAAACCGACCAAATAGCTTGACGTATGAATACCTGAAAGTAGATCCAGTAGCTTTACTAGCTTCCTATGAAAAATGGGCTGTAACCTATATATATTGGTTATATTGACATTTCATGCTTGAAATAATTCTGTTTTTTCCTGAGTCATTACTTTACCTTTTCACCCCTTCACGTCTTGCTACCCGTTCGGGGTATGAGCATTTAACTATACTTATTGAGTAGGGTTAATAAGGTATATTTTAGAATAAATGTATCTAAATTTGTAAGAAGGATGAGTGGAAAGCCATCTGGGAAAGAAATAACTATGGGAACTTGACAGGATTCATCATACTCCGACAGGCGAACTAGAATATATGGGTTCATCATTCTCCGACAGGCGAACCAGAATATATGGGTTCATCATACTCCGACAGGCAAACCAGAATATATGGGTTCATCATTCTCCGACAGGCGAACCAGCATATATGGGTTCATCATACTCCGACAGGCAAACCAGAATATATGGGTTCATCATTCTCCGACAGGCGAACCAGAATATATGGGTTCATCATACTCTGACAGGCAAACCAGAATATATGGGTTCATCATTCTCCGACAGGCGAACCAGAATATATGGGTTCATCATACTCTGACAGGCGAACCAGAATATATGGGTTCATCATACTCTGACAGGCGAACCAGAATATATGGGTTTATCATACTCTGACAGGTAAACCAGAGTATTTGGCTTCATACTTAGTTCACGTGTTTTTTCTACTGTGATCTCCACTCTCAGCGATGATCTCATCAAAGAGTTGCAATACTGATATTTTTTAAATGTTGCAGTCTAGTTTTGAGCTCCTAGTGCCATAGAGTAGGTAAGTACTGGTTTTAAAAATCTCTTTCCCCTTTAAATTAATGTGGCTATGGCAACAATATTCGCTTGATTTAAGGCTATGCCACATTTCCTAACCACATATGGAGTTATGTGGTCCAGGGCATCAAGATTACAATATACCGGATTGCATGTGATGAAAAAGCTCAAGTTGTAGTTTTGAGCGGGTGCGTCCAGGGTTCTTTTTTAAGTTTGTTTTATCAACATTGTTTTTTGTCTCTTTCTCAATAACTTCCTATAAACTGTGTTTCACAATCGATGCCTTTTCATTTAAGTCATTAATAACCAACATCGGTGGCCACATGGACTAAATGTCGGACTCACTCGTGACGTGGAGGTCTGCGCTCGAATTTTAATTTGGTGTTTTGAGTGTTGTTTATATTAAATGCTTTTTCACTCTACATTTACGAGAAAGCGCGTTCATTTCCTTTACATTTTACCTTTATAATTCTTTCCCAATCAATTGAGTTAAAATTAGTACTGTTCGGATGGGCAGTAAGATGTGACGGGGAAAATTCGATATTAACTTTGGTGTTAAACATACAGGTAATAACAAACATTTATATTTGTATTATAATGGTGGATTTATTGTATTCTAATTATGAATGTATTGTATTGTAATGATGGATGTATTGTATTGTAATTATGAATGTATTGTATTGTAATGATGGATGTATTGTATTCTAATTATGAATGTATTGTATTGTAATGATGGATGTATTGTATTCTAATTATGAATGTATTGTATTGTAATTATGGATGTATTGTATTCTAATTATGAATGTATTGTATTGTAATGATGGATGTATTGTATTGTAATGATGGATGTATTGTTTTAATAAATTCCACAAACGCTAAGTATCTCAAAGTTAGCTGTAAGATAGAATTTTTTTTTAAATCCTATTTCAACAAATACTTTTCCAAAATTGTATAAAATTATATTATATCTTTGATAGAATAAAAACCATTTACGATGGCTCCATATGGGGTGTGCTACACAGAGGGACATATTTAATAAATCTAGAAAATACTCCTCAAGTTTAGTGAAATGTGGCTTATGAACAACAGTTGCAAGCTGTAAGATCTTAAGGCTGGGAGGGGTAAACTTTAGTTGTAGTCTATTTTTTTCTACAGTTTTATAACAAACAGTATTTTGGTCCAAAATAAAAATGTACTGGTAAAATGCCACAATGCTCACAATAAACTTACACGAACTGTCGGTATTTATATATAGAGACAAATAATCTAACTGTATTTATTGGTTCTGTATTTGATTTATTAGACAAAAAATGTTTTTTTACTTTAAAAACTGCAAAATGATTTAAATTAGTTGACAAATTCTTCCGTCACACTTTGATAAGAAGGTCTTATTAAAATAGCATACGTGCAAACAGGTCCTGTACCTCCATTAGGCGAACCTAAGCGGTCCCTTGGATAGTATAGACCCTGGGGGCGCATGACCAAATATAATTTAATGAAACAAATAGCCGAAACTATTGTTAATGCATTTTAGTGTGGATAGTCCCTCATAGATATCAAATTCTGAAAATTGAAAAATGACACCTGGACACGGGAATCGAACCCGGGACCTTCGGCTTAGTACGCCAATGCTCATACCACTGAGCTATCCAGGATTCGTCCCGTGCCTATGGTCACGTCCATCTTAGACTCTGCCTTAAACTATGAGTGAAGAATGACAATGAGCACGGGACGAATCCTGGATAGCTCAGTGGTAAGAGCATTGGCGTACTAAGTCGAAGGTCGCGGGTTCGATTCCCGTGTCCAGGTGTCATTTTTCAATTTTCAGAATATGACAAATATAATTTGTTTAGTGTTTAAAAATAATTATTTGAATTAAATAAGCTAATCGCAAAGTTTATATAAAAGAATAACATTTAGTACCTATGCTATATTTAAAATAAAAGTTGGTTAACAACATGATTAATTTTATTATTTCATGAAATTCGGGCTCGTTTTGCGAACAAATATCTTTGATATTTAATTCAAATATTACGAAAATATTAAGAGAAAGGGAAGAAGGGGTAACTACAATATTTACAAACATGTATTAAAGGGGACAAGACGCGAGGCTGCCACTTATTTTTTATTTATATCTAGATTTGAATTATTTTTTCTTTTGAACAGTAATTTTCGCCATATAATTATTATTTTGCGCCACACAGGACGTGTGGTTTATTTATATCATAGAGAATACAGTTGGGGCACAAGTCTCGCCTAGGTCTTCTGAGACAATTGCTTTGGCCCTGTGTGCTCAAATAAGCAAAATATATTAAAATTGGAGTTGGCCGACTTTAGTTTCGTGTACCGAGTTTGTGCTGGGGTTTGTTACGTGACTTTTATTTATTATTATCATCATAATCGCTAATCAATGTCTAAGGAAAGAACTTTTTGGTTGGCTTCCAATTGGACGTGATTAATTACATTTCATAAACACGCGCTTTCGGTCGAGGTGTAAACTAGATCTAGGCTGTAGCCTTACAAATATAACACTCAATGGTTATCAAAGAAAGTGAACGTTAACATATGTCTATATAGTTGACTAGACTGGAATAACCACACGTGTCAGTGACGTCGCTTGGTTTGTAACTAAATCACATTATTATTATTTTTCACATAAATATACACTTTCAGATGTGTTAAAAATTAAAAAAATACAAAAAGTAGTAGATTCAGTTTAAACTAGAACCATGTTGGTTTTTAGTTAACATATTTTTTCTCTGATTCTATATTCACGTCCGGACTTTATAAAATTATTGATACCACCGAAGTAGGAGTGAGGAAATGCAATACTTTGAGGAAATGTACCCAGGTTTGTTTGGAGGAAGTGCGAGAAACCCTCCAATAAATCCCCCCCCAGTACACCTGGCTTGTATTCGAATCCTCCTAGCCTTCCCCTCACCGGCAAACCAGATTAGACGAGCCTGGAAGTGTCCGCCGATGTGTATTTTGATGACATTCATGAACTCCTAGTGACGGGATCCTTCTTTACAATATGTATGGTGAATTGGCACTTTTCAACATTTTAATAGTTTTTAAAAACATTTAGCTTTTGAGGTGCATTACAAATGTGTTTTCTTTTATTTTCAAAATATCCAAACAACGATACACAATAAATTATTCGGTCTACCTCAATCTATTATGTACAAAGGCAGCCTGAAGTTACAGTCTCGCAGATGTAATATTTTCAAAAGTAGTTAGCTTCTGTGGCTTGACCACAACTGTTTAGTTCTAATCCAGCGTTGGTCAAAACCTTTGAAGTTATAAATAACAATCCATTTAGACCTACGCGCGAGATGTGTGTTTTGGTAAACTGCTATTCGACTGCTCACAATAGTAGGATAGGTAATCACTGGTTAAGCGACGAATGAGATTATTACTATTCACGATTTTTACTTGTAGATCTTACATGAGAATTAAATAGTCCTTTTTGTCTAGAAAATATGATCATTCATTTCTTATAAAGCACCCCCTTTTTAATATATATTGAAAAATGTGAGCTCTTAATTATTAAAAAAGGTAAATATATGGATAATTACTCGTTAAGGGGAAGGTTTCCCAAATGACAATAGCTTTGGCTCAGTTATATAAATATATTTTATTAAATAAATATAATAGTACGTCACATAATATGCGTCCAAATCTAAATCCAAAATGGAACCTGGCGAGAAAAGGACACATAATACAATATCCCCCCAAAAGCGGGTAATCGACTATTCCCGTATAACCAGGAGTATTACAGCTAAACAGCAACCCAAACACATTTTAAACACGACATCAACATAAATACATACAGATATATATTTACAACTAGTGATGTAGCTAAATATCCCTAGATGCATACTTCTTTCTGTGCTCACGTGTATATACATACATCCCAAAGTAAATGTTGGTTTTAATCTATTGTTAGGAGAATAACGGTAAAATACCTCTCCATATTAAGAAATATAAGTAAGCTATTAGCTAAATTTTCTATTTAAAAAAATGCGTAAGTCCAAATTACTATAAAAAGTGTATCTATATTAAGAGAGTACAGAATTATTTACAGCAATTGACCATTACAAAATGAATGTTACATAAAATAAGCACTACCCACTCAATACATTTTAATATAAATTGGAGTTAAAATGTTCTCCCAGACAAGTATTCTTACTAAATATGAAAAGGTATATTTACCTAATTGTTTGTGACTATGTATCTTAAGTGTTCATTTCAAAGCGAGAAGTAATAAGGGCAATTTATTGTGAATAGCGTAACAATTACGACATTTAATGGGCCAAACATCACCGAAAAAAATTGTTTAAGTTTTGTTTGTTTGCCCGGGTAGATCATCCTCGTCCACCATCTTGTAGCGAGGAACATAACTCCTATAGATATAAAGAACTTTAGTCAACCACGATATACCAAGAAGCCAATTGTATCTTTACAGTGACCTTGATAAGGATTTCCAAACTTTTGCGTGAACCTTTGAACCAAGGGCCGGATTTACATTACTGCCGGTGTACCCAAGGCCATCCTAAGAGCTACATCGATATTTGAGTAGATCTGCACCATATATTCCTTGCGTAGGAACCTACTTATTTCAGTCAGACTCGTTATGTTTCCTCTTCGCCCTTCAAGTGGCACCCCTCTTGAGAGTTGCGCTCTAGGCCCGGGCCTTCAGAGACATAATCGACAAGTAGACCCGTTGTCTGACATCAAACCGAGTCGTGTTAATGTCTTCATCGTGTTGTTTCACTTGCTAGACGAAAGTTGATTGGTTGTTTCGACAAATTCTTTTCTACAGTTCTTGTAATTTGGTTGATAAATCCATAACATGTGGATTGTTGTCAATTATAGGATGTAATCATTTGCTTACGATATATGACTTCACACGGCGGTCTCTTAGCACTAACCTGTAATTTATAGCTGTAAGAATTTACCACGTCAAATAAATAACCATCCCAATTATTTTTACTTGAATTTATGTAATACGGCAGCATTCGTACTTTTGTCTGTTGCCCTCGTTCTGTTCTTCAACTGTCTTGGGTCTGTTGAGGTGTTCTTCATTTGCCTTGGGTCTGTTGAGGTGTTCTTCAGCTCCCTTGGGTCTGTTGAGGTGTTCTTCAGCTGCCTTGGGTATGTTGAGGTGTTCTTCAGCTGCCTTGGGTCTGTTGAGGTGTTCTTCAGCTCCCTTGGGTCTGTTGAGGTGTTCTTCAGCTGCCTTGGGTCTGTTGAGGTGTTCTTCAGCTCCCTTGGGTCTGTTGAGATGTTCTTCAGCTGCCTTGGGGCTGTTGAGGTGTTCTTCAGCTGCCTAGGGGCTGTTGAGGTGTTATTCAGCTGCCTAGGGGCTGTAAGGTGTTCTTCAGCTGCCTTGGGGCTGTTGAGGTTTTCTTCATCTCCCTTGGGTCTTCTGAGGTGTTCTTCAGCTGCCTTGTGTCTGTTGAGGTGTTCTTCAGCTCCCTTGGGTCTGTTGAGGTGTTCTTCAGATGCCTTGTGTCTGTTGAGGTGTTCTTCAGCTGCCTTGGGTCTGTTGAGGTGTTCTTCAGATGCCTTGGGTCTGTTAAGGTGTTCTTCAGCTGCCTAGGGTCTGTTGAGATGTTCTTCAGCTGGCTTGGGTCTGTTGAGGTGATATTCAGCTCCCTTGGGTCTGTTTAGGTGTTCTTCAGCTCCCTTGGGTCTGTTGAGATGTTCTTCAGCTGCCTTGGGTCTGTTGAGGTGTTCTTTAGATGCCTTAGGTCTGTTTAGGTGTTCTTCAGCTGCCTAGGGTCTGTTGAGATGTTCTTCAGCTGCCTTGGGTCTGTTGAGGTGTTCTTTAGATGCCTTGTGTCTGTTGAGGTGTTCTTCAGCTGCCTTGGGTCTGTTGAGATGTTCTTCAACTGCCTTGGGTCTGTTGAGGTGTTCTTCAGCTGCCTTGGGGCTATAAGGGTGTCATTCAAATCTCTTTATTTTTAACGGTTTACACAGCTGAGTGTTCATTTCAGACAAAAAGTCAGTGCCCTGATTTGCAAGTGTACTTTTCATCACTCCGTATTTTAGAATCCACTCAATATTATTAATTCTTTGGCTAGTGTTGCAGCTTTTTTGATCTAACAGGGGTAACATTGTTAGATACCTCTAATAATGGTAATTAATAGTCAACATATAATAATTTTCTTCTGTTGATTTAAGTAATGGTCCAACAATATCCACCTCTATCTTCCACTAACTCCACTAACTTAGCTCATGTAAGGCGACGTATAGTTATTTTGTTACAAGTGTCACATTGTAACATTACCTATAGGGTAACAGTGTGCAAATGACTAGTAGTTGTATGTGGTGCAACCCATTTTAGAATGGCATGGTCGGTGATTATTATAAAAAGGATGCCCATTCAGATAGTATTAAAGAATGGGTCACGCCCTATACAACAACTAGAGTTTGGACACTTTTAACTCATAGGTAGTCTCAGCTGTCTGGTCGCAAAGGCAATAGGATGCTTTTTGGCTCAATACCCACCCTATTTCAAGATTTGAAGCATATGTTCTAATATGAATGGGTTATTAAAATATCGGTAGATCAAAACAGGCGATAAGTTAACATTTTATTTAATCGTACCATTGCTCTCTCGAATTCTTCCGCACATTCAACCAGTGTGATCCTTCCTTAAAGACTTGGTTAAAGGCTTGGCAATTTTAGTATAATTAGACACAAAGCATCGGTAGAAGTTACTTAATCCTAAAATGGATTGAAACTTTTTTACGTTTTTGGTGATGTAAGTTCTTTCGCGGCTTCGACAAATCAAAACTAAAATATAGTTTCATCCCGTTTGAAGAGATTACGTGTCTAAGATATTTGGATTATCTAGTGGCAAAGTACATTTGTCTGATGAAATATTTAAATTGGCATCTTTCGATCGTTTGAAAATGGTTTCTAATCTTTATATTTGCTTTTCAAAATATGCAGATAAAATTATTACATCGTTCAAATATGCCAGAGCCTGCGTAGGACTCAAACTCTGTAGAATTGTATCCAGCATTTATATAACAACCGGCAGCTGTAAGTACTTGTTGAATCCATATATGTAATGTAATAAGTTTGATCTTGATCTTCAAGGTGAACTGAAACGGCATTATATCCTGCGTTCATGTACAACACAGATACAATTTACATTTTCCTAACTTATCAGCTTATAAATTGTTTGTACTATGTTAGGCAATGGTGAAGTTTCTGTGTTAAGGGATTTGTAGTATACATAGTGTCAATATTTTTACTCTCCTTGAATGATTTATTTCTAACAACTACTATAGGCAATGTCCATGGTTCGTCTTTTGGCTCTCACGGAAATATAAATTCTGAATCCAGGTGTTCATAAATCATTTCTTGTATCAAATTCTGTTGATGGTGTGGTATACGGTAAACTTTCTGCGTAATTGGTCGTGAATTCCCCGTATGTATTCGATGCCGTACAAAAGCTGTAAATGGTAAGTCGATACGCTCCCTGAATATTTCTTGACATTACCATAAAACTGGTTGTATCATTCCTATTTCCCATTAGGCAAATTAGTTATATATTTTTGTAATCTACGTTTTTCATAACTTCTTCTTTGGCACATCTACACAAAATGTTATCTCTTCCCCCCTACCTGTATACGGATTTCTTTGTAGCTTTCCTAAATTCTGCCTAGCCTTGGTTTTAAATCAGCACCTTTTCGACTCTAGATGATTCCTTGTCAAGTTCTATGACGTCATGCTCCCAAAGTGCGTGCATCTCTGCTGTCTTGTAGCCTCTTAGAACTCACACGCAGCATTGCCAAGGTTGACAACACTCAGTGACAATGTTTGTTGTCCTTACGTTATCACTATTCTACACACACTATGTTGCACGTAACAATGTTGATTATTTAAATAACCATATTCAAATAGTGGTTTTCGGGAGAAAAAAAATAGCCCCTAGTATTTAGATTCTGAAATATCATCATTTTGACATTTATAAGCTCTCATGCGCCTGGCGGCAATTTTTGGCAAAACACATTCATAAGAACTCAAACATTCCCAATCGAGTGGCAGGGGGTAATTACTCCCCTTTTCACATATATCCTTGACTTTATGATCTTTTTTTTTCAGACAGCCCACTCAAGGTATACATTTTACTCCCTAACTGTAGCTTCTGTTCAGATTACTCATGGGACTATTCGCGTAAATACTAAATACCCAATACTCAATACTCATAAATACTCCATTCTCGATACTCGATTGTTCTCGCCTACTCGGACTGCAGCTAAATACTAGCTTTGGCCGTGGTTGGAAAGTGAAAAAATATTGGTCCATCCAAACACTCTGAATACAGATCACAGTGAAAAATCACTGGTATAAATCACCGATATTTTAAAATCACAGTCACTGTATTCACTGATATTGTAAAATCACTGTTTCGCCCATCTCTAGTTCAGATGTGTAACTAAGTAATTTGTGAAGTTTTAATACATAAAATCAAGTGCTAAAATGTTATTATTTAATAACTGTTCCCACTCTGTTTCAATTTAGTGATAATATTCTTGGCAGTTGTAATATTTCCATGACTAAAAATCTTTTGTACTTTCTTAAATATTAAATAAAGTTGTTGAAATGACTTTGATTAAATCTTTAATCTGTGATCATTCATATTTATTACAAAACTGTTAATCATAATGCATGTGTGCTTCTGGCTTCAGCTCTTTCAAGTAACGAACCTAATCATATCTTATCATTACATTCCATCCTTGAGAGGGACCACAGAGGGAGGCGGGGGAGGGGGAATAACCGGTGGCGGTAAAATGGCCGTAATATACTGGCCAAGTAATGTAAAGCACGCGACTTTCAAGCTCCAACCAATTAGTTATTAATGGCTCGCAGTCACGGCAGACAACGACACAAGTGTCACAGACCCCTTGGTTGAACACCCGAGTATCTCTGCGATAATTATAGTAGGCTTAGGATTGTGAAGGTGTAAAGTAGCTTCAACAATCATTTTTATATATTCCTTTTACTTATAGTCCTTGATTAGGTAGAAAATCAAATTTTGTGCAGTTTCTCAGTGACCTTAATTAAGTTATCTCATCGTAATTTATGAGAAAATATTATATTTTGTCTAATCAAATTTGTAGAATTAAAACTATTTCAGCAAATTTGATTAAGACTATATATTTTATTATAATTTTATTTTTTGGTTGGTTTGAGATATTTAACGTGCACTTTTTGAACCGGCTGATATCAGCACATGATTTATTAACTATTTTAAATTTAGAACAGACACAACAACCAGCCCTCCAGCCGTTAATTCATCACTGTGAAAAGGGAAACCCACATTTCACCAATGATAAGTTTTTCGACTATGCTAGTAATCGAACTCGAGATCCGTAACTCAATAAACAAACACGTTACCGACTGATCTAAGGGGTTCAGACATTTTCAATAGTGTTTTAGCTAAAATAACAATTACCTTAATATGTCAAAGATTTTTATGAATTTCTATTAGAAGCAGTTACATTAATATACGATATATTTAGAAAATGGTGACCGTTTCAATTAGATTCGCACAGCTATGCTCATTTGTGTATTTGCCGTGATTGACTCTCCGTAGCCAACCGTATTGACAGTTCTCAAAAGAGTTCAAGTTAGATCTACTTGATTCAAATTTAACTTTCTTAATAAGGAATGTCAATACAAGACGCAGGTAAACAAATAAATGAAACTCAATATGCGAATCTAATTATAAGCATCAGAATTAGTAAAGGAAATTATTGTAATTTTCTAAACATATTTTTTTCATTTATCCACCTATTAGTATGGATTCCTTGAAAACATCAATAAGGCTATAATTACTAGAACTAAAAATATTAAACAAAAAATAAAATTATTAAAATATTTATTGTGCTAAGGCCCATTGTTATATTTCAATTTCAATCAGAATCAAAGGAAGACTCAAATTTCATTTGAAAAAAACAGAAACTATTTAAATTATGTTGATTTCAGTTTTTAAAATATATCGTTTAATAAACGTGTTTTACAAGGTAATATTTTAATAACGTTATCTACTAGAGAGAATAGGTTAGGACTTCTAGTAATAAAAACACTCAATTCGAGTCATAATTTGATTGTTACGTTTCGTTGATAATTGTGCCTTATTGTTTATTCACTATTCGTTATTAGTTGTGGGCCATGTGTGAATCTAGGCCCGCCTATATCTTGAGTTTCTAGAGTCGGAACATGGCCTCAGAGTTATTAGTTGTGGGCCAGGTGTGAATCTAGGCCCGCCTATATCTTGAGTTTCTAGAGTCGGAACATGGCCTCAGAGTTATTCATGATTCAGTGTACACATCTAATCAACACTCTATTAAAATACCCGGTTAGAATCCCGACTATCCTTCACGTGATGTGGAATCTGGAATGGACCTAGATAGAAACCATCCCCTTGCGCTAAGCGGGTCTAATCACCCAAGTAATTAAATGATTGGAATTTGGCTTGTTGCTGTGATCTGTGTTGATGGCACTTAAGAGCCCGTCTCACTCAACGGATAGCACCAAAATTAACCCAAACCAGAGTTAGCATCGTGGAGAAATTTTCGGTACTATACAATTTGTTGGGGTTTTTTTGGGNGGGGGGGGGGGGGTGTTCACATCAGGGCAGCAGAAAATGGATTACGCACCCAGTCCAATGGTTGTAGTCTACATTGGATAAGAATTAGAAATATAGATACTAATTTTCCTTGAAGTATTTTCAAACTCTCTGAGATTAAAGGTTGAAGTTATTATAGTCGCCTGCTTCCTTAACATTTGAGAACATTTCGTTCCAACCATCATTCATTTGGGTAAACCATAACTCTAGCTTTGAGTGAAAGCTTTTTATTTGGCTGGATCTATTTAACATATTATCAAGTGCGAGCAGTATGAAATAAGCACGAGGCACGGCCACCAATAGTACCAACTTAGTTCATGTAATCGAACAGCGATGTGGCCGCACGGCACACCTGATTAGCCTCTGCGGCACACCTTTAGAGCTTTACTATAACCTAAAATAGATTGTTTTCTATAAAACCTATATTATTTAAAAGGTTGCTTTAAGTTAAGAACTTAAATAGCTTTTATATTTAATATTAATAAATGTGATATGATGGTTGCGGGCTATTCCCCCTGAAACCCTGAATTTTCAATTTGGCTAAAGTCTTGATTGTATTTCCCCCTCCCCCGCAACCTAAAATAAATATCTGAGTGCGCCACTGCGTTCGGTCCCACACAGATGGACACGAGGGCCAGATGTTGAGCTCGGCTGTTAGCCAATGTTTGGTAGGAAGAACAGTAAGTATCTGTCACTTCAGATAAATGTTATCAACATATATGAAATAACACAGATAATGTAGTAAAATGTCATCAATGTGGGCCGCAAAGAAATATGTTTAAATTGTCTAGATTGTTCTAACCTAAATGAGGCTCATAGTCCGGTTTTTCGGTGATGGCATCCCACTGGGATTCAAACCAAATATTTTAATATATTGTTGATCAGATTCGTAAACTGAACCATGAATAGGGCTGAGGTCAAGTTTCAACTCTCTAAAATCAGAAAATGGGTGGGATTAAACGTCATAACTACATTCTGATTCAAATTTAATGTTTATATTCACTAGATGATGTCCCAGACTCTTTTCTTAGTAGATAACGTTCATAAGAGTTCACTCGTCAAACAACGTCAGATTAACTTGCCATTTAGACCGTGCGCCCACTGTTGCGGGTAACGAATCTACCTGTCGATATAGTGTGCTCTTCCTCCACGACTCTCCCAAGTATTCCCCAAGATAAAAGCAATTGAATAACGAACCGTGACAGGCAAATGAAAGCCCGTCCTGCTTGGCAGTCTTGAAGCCATGAACTATGAGCTAATGCCATGACGAATGATCTCACCTCGTAAATCTCTCTCGCTGTCTCTCTCAGCGATAAGGTAGATTCAGTCTCGTTCCTTAGACTCTGGCCGCTGCTTTTGTCACACCTGTGAACGTCGGACCTTATCGAACCAGCTGGAATGAGGAAATGAAATAGATTGATAATGTATCTAAGTGGCAGTGTGGGAATAAATTACACCTGGGGCACAAAACATTGGCCCACTGATATTTATCTCTTCGGAATACAGACTTTGTAAGTCGTTGTGGCGTTATAATGAGTCATTAGTTATTAATTATTCATTTAATAAGAATTGCGTGGAGATTCAGGGCTACTAAAGGGATGTTAGTTTGTTTTTAGAACCGCATTTTACTACCTGTTCAGGTTATACGCTTATATATTAATTATGCTGATGAGTTAGAGATGAGGAAGATTGAATTTAGAGGAAGTATACCCACATTTGAATGGAGAGAGAGTGGGAAACCATTTAGTCAAAACCACCCTCAATACACCCAACCGGGATCGAGCCACGTTCTCCCAGTCATCGTTTGTCTAGTCTATTACTATATTAGCACCTTATACCATGCGCCCACTGAATCGGGTATTTTGTTAAATAAATATTTTCTCTCCACTTGTACTTATAAAGTGTAAGCCAAACATTCTGACAAAATGGCCGTTTCACTTGAGTTTATTTTTACAAACATATCACACTCAGCAATAGCTACAGCCATATATTATGTTATAGGTATCAGAAACTTTCTTCTATTCAACAAGACTTAGTTTTAACGTCCAGGTTCATATTTGTTCCTTGGTGGACTTTCACCAAAGTGCAATAAGGATATTTGGCAACGGTCTAATACACCATTCTCCCACATCAGATATTCACGCCATTCGAGCAAAACCGGGAGTGAATAATATAAGCTGATAATACGTTGCGTTGATCCGTCTCATCCTAATCTCAAATAAGAAAAAAAAAAATGTAGTGTTGAAGTCGACCCTAAAAAAACGGATCACAAACCCACAAAGACACGTGCAAGAATAAACCCTAGCTTGTTGACAATTGACGAGCGTCACGCGTGCGCGTCTGATGCTTGTCACTTCTTAAGGGTTGGATGGACGTTTTGGTTTCTAGACCCTTTATTATTTTATTTTTTTGTTGGGGAGCTTGTTGGGATGGTTGGAATATATTTCTAGGGAATTAATTGGGTCCGGATAATACCACGTAACCGAGGCTTGTGTTTGAGGGGACATGTTTTCGAAACTTCTTATGGAAATGAGGTGTTTGGTTCATACTGTTTTAGAGGAACGGAGGTTTCGATTAAACTAGAATATCTCTAAATGATTAAGGTGGGGATGGTGGGAAAGTGAGAAAATGTAAATGTTTTTGCAGGTTTTATATAGAAAAAATTTGTGGTTAAAATAAAACAAATATTGCCACATTAAAAACATAGGAGTTTAATTTTCTTCGCGTGGATTCCAGGACATTCTTGAAAGATATTCAACAACTGTTGATATCACCGTGTGAAGAAAATTAAACTCTTATGTCTGTATTGAAGCGATATTTGATTCATTTTGGACAAAAAACTTTTACTATAAAACCTGAAAAACACTGACATACCTTTTCTAGCGTCCCCACCCTCCCCACCTTTTCAAACTACCTCTGGTTTGGAATCTTCCTACTTATGTCAAAAGTCCAAATTCTTTGGTGTTCTCTACGTATAACTTCTGTTTCAATTTGAGATAACATTTGGCATCCACTACCTGGAACAACAAATTAAATTACTAGTACATGATTTAAATCTCAATTCTAGATGTGGCTTATTTCTATGATTATAATCATTCATCCCTCAATCTTCGCCTTTCAAATATACTTAATTGTATAACGTTGTTTTTTTCTCATCAATTTGTTTTGGTTTGCCGGCTACGAGAAGGACAGGGGTTAAAATCACGACGAGGAAAGTCCGTTTTTCACAAATAGTTTCCCATTCTTCCCTTTACACAAATGTGTGTATATTCTTCTAATGTATACGTTACTTACCCCCAACCCCCCAGCGTATTGAATATAGATGCTTGTAGCCCAGAGGGGTAGTGAGACGCGGTTGAAAATGGGAGGCTAGCCGCACTATCAACAGAGTTGTGCTGCCGGACAGTTGTCAAAAAGAGTCTTAGCTAGTTTTGTACGAGTTAGTATGTCTGAAATAAAGTTGCCGAGTGAGTAAGGGGGAAGAAAGGGTAAGCAGCGTATGCTTACGTTAGTCGTTGCAATTAGTTAAATTCAGACATATATTATTCAACCGATATACTTTAATAGACAAGGTGAGCATCTAAGATTTTATTACTACATGTTTTTTCCCCCTCATCAATCCCCTCCTAGCCCCCTTATTTTTATCAAACATAAGAAGCCATTTATAATGTTTCTCAGGCTATAATCCTACAGAGCCCGTCATTATTTGTAGTACGTCAGAGGTTATTATTGGATAATCCGATACTCGTTTTCAGAAGTGTATTTTTCTCTTTTTCTATAACTATTGGAGACAAACTTTCTTCATAAAAGAACCTTTTCTTGGCCTCTGATTGGCCTGTAATTGGATACCTGATAGATTTCTCAACTCTAACGAGGGAAGTAAGGAAAGAAAGGCTGGATTTTTCCCCCATACGGGATATTTGATCTTTGTTATGTGGTCAGTGGGATTCATGTCAAAGCGTTGCTTCCCCTTCATTCGGTTCTGTTGCCTCGAGAAAGTGACAGATACTCGTTGCAATGGCGGTGGATTGGTTGAAGAGGCCTCCTTTTTTGGGGGTTTTAGGCTCGTTGATATAACAGCGGTCATTAGCACCCTAAATATACCTGGTGAGCCAAGTTAAGACACCAAAATATCCTCAAGACAAAGAATTTTACAAACAATTCTTTCGAACAAAGCTTTTTTTATTTTAGAGGGGGAAAGATAAAAGCTTTTTTTTTAATTTGGTTGACACCTACAAGTTTATTTCAAGCTAAGCTTTGGTTATTTAAATGAAAAACTTTTTGTTCACAGTATTTCACTTTACGAAGAAAAAAAAGCTTTTGCTTGAATTATTTTGGCATTCATTTTTGTATCTATTTTAACTCGTATTTTTTTATAACAATTTTTATTCAATAACTTTTTATCATTATTACACCAAGTTGTTATTTATTACATTAAATACAATAATATTTATAAACTTACCTTAATAAATATTCTAAATGATGACAATAGACATAGATTACACTTTTAATTCAATAAAATGTCTTGAATAAAAATTGTTCTAAGAGAGTACAAATAAAATATCCCCAAAAATTGATATAAAATAAAAAAAATCAGAAAAATCTGTTTGTATTTTTGGGAAGAATAAAATACTGTGCCAAGAATTATAGGTTTTCATTTAAATACACTTTTCTAATTTAGAATGTTAAAAAAAAAAAAAAATCAACCTCACTCGACTCGTTCAAAAACTTAATCTAAGAAAATACTAATTTCACCACTTTTAACGTAATATTTACATTGTTATAACTTTATTATTATTATTTATTATTTAGCATCGCGTCTTACTAGTCATTCGGGTTATATGCTTAAGTACTAATTACGCTAAAGTGTTATGAATTGGGAAGGCTAACTTTAGAGGAATTGAACTCACATTTGCATGGAGGGAGAGTGGAAAATAATCTAAGGAAAACCACTCCAGCTTTCCTGACCGAGATTCGAACCTTGATCTTCTCGTCCTCAGCAGTATAGCTCAACATAAAACTAGCGCGTTAACTAACTACGCTACCGAGACTGGCGTTATATCTTATTTGTATTTTATTTTCGAATGTGGCTTTCATAAAACTCCTGCTTAATAGTATTGCCATTTTATTTAATACATCATATTATTATAATTTATATTTCTCAGGAGAACTCACGCCAGAAAATGTCCTGCTGGCTACCAACTGTCTGTTTCATGTTTTATCGACTACTTCCTGTCTTGGATTGTTTTTCTTCATCGCCGTGCCTTAATACCTGCTCAGGTTATTCGCATGTATAAAATTACAATTATGTTAATGGGGTGTAGATGAGGAAAGAAGAATTTTAGAGGTAATACCTGCATTTGCATGGAAGGAGGGAGAAAAACCATTTTAGGAAAAACCCTACTGGTCTCGGTAGACCCAACTGGTACTCAAACCCCGAGCTCCTTGTCTTTAGCAGTCTAAGTATTGATAGCTCGCGGCGCAACCAACGGTTTGATTCAAACACACATGCTTCAAATATTAAACATAATTTTATGATGATCTAAATGTAACATTTCATTTTTTCTTTAAAATATGTTAATGGTGACCTGGCGGTCTAGGGGTAAGGTGTAAAACTTCTGTGCTGGGGGTCCGGGGTTCAATCCTCGGCCCCAGCACAGATTTATCTGATTGCCAAACCTTTCCTTCACCTCTGACAAGGCGTATATTAATAACAACTTGTGAATGTGTGAAATGCCAGGCCTCCCCCGTGGTTCGGATCTCACGTTAAGATGTAGGTCCTCCATTCCATCTCACAATCATCCTACCATTACACATTAGCGTAAGAGCGTATAACCCGAACGAACAATAAGACGTGGTGCTAATAATAACTTAACATATTTTACACCATTCACTTACATGTATTCTATTTTCAACTTAAATTTAAATTAATATTTATGAATGATAGTTATCCATGCCATATGCTATCTTGAATAAAGGCCTACACGTTATATTAAAATGGAAAAAAACTTTTTAAAATACAATTATGTTTTTAAAACATATATCTTCGAAGATTTTAAGTAAAGAAATAATAATAATTATTATTATTATTATTATTGAGACATCAAAAGATAAAAATGTTTCCGCCCGGGATCGAACCGGGGACCTTCCGCGTGTTAGGCGGATGTGATAACCACTACACCACGGAAACTTAGTAGTAGTTTAAAAGGAAATGAACGATGATGATTTACTCGAGCGCTATAGATAGCCCAGGGATACACGAACCAGTTCTAGAATCTAGAGCAGTGGATTTCTTCCAAACACATTGTTGCAGAGGAACGCAAGACACTTCACACAATAAGGATCTTACTCAGGAGTGAGCTGTTGCTAGAACAAGTCGGGCCTGACCAGAATATATGAGTGAATTAGTCTTCTACCATACAGAAACTAACTTTCTCTAATAAAGTAAATAGAAAGTACAATTTATTAGGAAGACATCGCTATAAAATCAAGATGGATTTGTTCACGGTTAACATTGATTATATTTTGTTGTTGTTATTGTATAGTTAATGAAATTATTTATAAACAGTGAGAGCTGCAAATCACGTGAATTTACGTATGAACAAGTGAAAGAGCTTATAGCTAAGACCCGACGCTAAAAAAAGATTAAAATAATAAAATAACACGTTAAAGTAAATGTATCTTTTTATGTCAGATACGTCTCTTTCCATAAAATTGGACTGTTCATACATTCACCCAGGGCTGTACTAAAGGGGGTAGAGGTTCGGCCCCCTCCCAAAACTATAGTTGATAAAGTATTTTAATACAGTCCCTTAGCACCTAGACTAGTAGGCCTAGCCAATAGGAGTATTATAACATTCAAGGCATCTACAGCTCGAAATATCAGCTTCAAACACTGTATAAATTACTTTGAGAGAAATGTAATGTTTGAAACATTCCTGGCATCTTATATTAAGTAACTTGGAAAGAAGCCACTTCAGGTCCAATATTACTGAATACATTTCTGGGTCTCGCCATGTATGCATCCTTTACTTTATTGTGTGTGTGGTAGGTAAGATGGAGGATCAGTCGTGCCAACACGTGCTTGTCCTAGTATCAACACACAAAGCACTTTTGTTCTGCTTATCGTTTAATTTAACGAGTTTACTTTGATCTATCTCAAAGATTAGATTAGCTTGAATGGTAAAAATTTCTATCTCCCTCAATAGGTTTGAAGTTATCTTATTTAAAATAAAAACCTTTATAAGTCATTTTTACCTCATAATTATTCTGTATATTAACTATTGATTTTAAAAATTTGTATTTCAAGTGATAAATCGTCAATAAATTACCTATGAACGAATTTTCCACTGAAAAATACAGTACAATTTTCGTAGAAAAGATAGTATAAACATACACACATTTTTTTGGTCAATATTGATAAAGTTTTACTATATTATTATTGTTATTCTATAGGTATTGATAATATTTATTATTAGTCATATCTGCAGATCAAATTGCTTGACGTATGAATACGTGAAAGTAGAGTATCAATTCTTCTAGTGGTCTTCCTATGAACATTCATAATTTTATTTACCATGTAAACACTCCCCATATATAAATTTTAAACAACGTTACAAAAGCCATTTATGAAAGTTTTGAATTCTCAAAAATTAATCATCTGTAAGCTAACCTCAGACAAATGTCCCCCCATAGCAAATTTTTGTGATATTTTTAATGTCAAACACTCACCAGATGTCTATTTTAAATGAAATCATTAGGTTTTTTTAATTTTCAAAAATCAGTCATTAAAAAAAGCCGCCCTTGAGAGAAAAACCCCTCCTCCATCAAACAAAAAACCATTTTAAAATATCATGTCAAATACTCCCTAGGTCTACATTTTAAGTCAAATCATTAGAGCCAATTTGGAAAAAAATAACGAGTTTATAAATTCAGACATCAGTAAAGTACTCTTTAATTTGAGGTCACTGGCAAGAATATTAGTCGAAAGTAATATTTAGTATACCAATGCTGGTTATCACATTATTAACTATCTTTACTGTTCCAAAAATACTTAAGTATACATAATGAGGAAATATATCCAAACAAATATATAAGTTACAAAATACCAACTCTTCTAAGCTTTAAATAATAGGAATTCACTCTCAACATTATTTAAATATACAAAATAGTTTCCGCTCGGGGTCGAACCGGGGACCTTCCACGTGTTGGGGTGATGTGATAACCACTACACCACGGAAACTGTGTTAAATAATAGTATTTAACTAACCCCATTGCCATGCTAACGACAAACTATAAGGGTCACTTGGAAACTAGCTTCTATAGAAACTTACCTGTAATTTAGAAGCAGCGGAGGTTATAGTTTATAGAGCTGTACGCATGCGCGAAAGGGGTAATGGGAGTCTTGCGTTACCAGCTATTTGAACTGTAATTTCCCTGTCTTTCAAAACAAAGTAGGACAATATATATTTGCTTGGAAAAATAAAAAAATGAAATAAGTGGTTTTAGTTAAATGCATTTTATAAATATATTTAAAATGAATACTAAAATATCTTAAAATATTAATTTACTATTAATTAATACATACAAAACATGTTTATAAAAATAATTTTAATTTTGTAGGTTAACAATCCCCCCCAAAAATGATTGAAAGCAGTTGCCATGTATATATGTCCTATATTTTGATGTGTCTACTGCACTGAGCTAGTTCGTGAAGACCTACATTATTGTTTCAATACAAGTTTCTCTATTGAATTTAGTACAGAAAAATCGCATGCACGTATCCGTGGCTGTCGTTTCAGATTTACTCTGATTTTGGCAGAAAGAACACACTTAAATTCCATCTCGGTGGTCTTGGGTACAGTTTTCACCTCATGAGCCGATGACCATAAGTTCAAACCCAGCTGGGGTCAACATACTTTTCTTGAGCGATAAAAATACGTAGTACAGTAAAGCCGTCGGCCCCAAGTCCATTATGGCATGTAAAATATTATTAATAGCCCCACGTCTTACTACCCGTTCGCGTTATACGCACTTACGATAATGTGTAATGGTAGGGTGATTGTGAGATGAAATGAAGGACCTACAGTTTAACGTGGGATCCGAACCATGGTGGAGGCCTGGCATTGCTCAAATTCACAAGTTGTGATTAATACACGTCTTGTCAGCGGTGAAGGAAGGGTTTGGCAATCAGATAAATCTGTGCCGGGACCGAGGATTGAACACTTTACCCCTAGACCACCAGGTCACCCGGAATGTAAAATAACCCTGAAGATATGTGAAAATAGTTTTTCCAGCAAAATTGGTAGGCCCTTTCACTCTCGCTCCTAGAATGTGCTGATATAGTCAGTCGGTGCAGAAAGTGAACGTTAAATACAATACGTATAAAAACAAACTGGAAGGTGTTTTTCCCATCAGAATACTACTGTATATTGATATTTTGGTATGAAAAAAAACTTTGAGACGTCCCTTGATACCGAAACCCTACTCTAAAAGCCCTAACCCTGCGCACGTGTCATATGTTGCAGGGACCACGAGACAATCAATCAACAGGACCCGCGTTCGAAACAAAAGACGGACATTTCAACTAAATGACAGCCTCAAAAGCCACATTCAGCCCCGTTTCATTCAAGCCCACTGGTCAAATGCGGCTCTCGCTTCATCCTCTTTTTCCCCAACTCCCTCTTTTCAATGGCGTCAGGACCTCATCATTTCCACATTAGTGTCCCAATGTTCTCTTGAAACAAAAGCTCTGCAATGTCACACACGAGCGGTAAACACACGAGGGGCGAGTAAAATGGGAATATGTAGAGAAAATTAAACAAAATGTTGAAGAATTGGTTTTAGTTATTATATATATAGTCGAGACCAGCATCTGTGCAGGAACTGACAGATATGTTAGTCACGTGAGGCTTGATGGGGACTTGAAGATAAGGGTTTGATTGCCGGTCGGTGTTCAGAGGTAATTTTTGTCATAAATGGTTCACCATTCACACTATAACCAAATGTGAGTCCTTTTTCTCTAAACTCTACTTTAATCGTCCTTAATCCGTTAATGTACACATGCAGATATGTATTTAAATGTACCGCACGTCATAAAAATCTAAAAATGTATGAACAAGGATAGAAGTTTAGGAAATGTCCCTGTATAAGCTCAGAAGAAGGATGGAAATGTCNGGTCACCCGGAATGTAAAATAACCCTGAAGATATGTGAAAATAGTTTTTCCAGCAAAATTGGTAGGCCCTTTCACTCTCGCTCCTAGAATGTGCTGATATAGTCAGTCGGTGCAGAAAGTGAACGTTAAATACAATACGTATAAAAACAAACTGGAAGGTGTTTTTCCCATCAGAATACTACTGTATATTGATATTTTGGTATGAAAAAAAACTTTGAGACGTCCCTTGATACCGAAACCCTACTCTAAAAGCCCTAACCCTGCGCACGTGTCATATGTTGCAGGGACCACGAGACAATCAATCAACAGGACCCGCGTTCGAAACAAAAGACGGACATTTCAACTAAATGACAGCCTCAAAAGCCACATTCAGCCCCGTTTCATTCAAGCCCACTGGTCAAATGCGGCTCTCGCTTCATCCTCTTTTTCCCCAACTCCCTCTTTTCAATGGCGTCAGGACCTCATCATTTCCACATTAGTGTCCCAATGTTCTCTTGAAACAAAAGCTCTGCAATGTCACACACGAGCGGTAAACACACGAGGGGCGAGTAAAATGGGAATATGTAGAGAAAATTAAACAAAATGTTGAAGAATTGGTTTTAGTTATTATATATATAGTCGAGACCAGCATCTGTGCAGGAACTGACAGATATGTTAGTCACGTGAGGCTTGATGGGGACTTGAAGATAAGGGTTTGATTGCCGGTCGGTGTTCAGAGGTAATTTTTGTCATAAATGGTTCACCATTCACACTATAACCAAATGTGAGTCCTTTTTCTCTAAACTCTACTTTAATCGTCCTTAATCCGTTAATGTACACATGCAGATATGTATTTAAATGTACCGCACGTCATAAAAATCTAAAAATGTATGAACAAGGATAGAAGTTTAGGAAATGTCCCTGTATAAGCTCAGAAGAAGGATGGAAATGTCCCTGTACAAGCTCAGAAGAAGGATGGAAATGCCCCTGTACAAGCTCAGAGGAAGGATGGAAATGCCCCTGTACAAGCTCAGAAGAAGGATGGAAATGTCCCTGTACAAGTTCAGAAGAAGGATGGAAATGTCTCTGTACAAGTTCAGAAGAAGGATGGAAATGTTCCTGTACAAGCTTAGAGGAAGGATGGAAATGCCCCTGTACAAGCTCAGAAGAAGGATGGAAATGTCCCTGTACAAGCTCAGAAGAAGGATGGAAATGTCCCTGTATAAGCTCAGAAGAAGGATGGAAATGTCCCTGTACAAGCTCAGAAGAAGGATGGAAATGTCCCTGTATAAGCTCAGAAGAAGGATGGAAATGTCCCTGTACAAGTTCAGAGGAAGGATGGAAATGCCCCTGCACAAGCTCAGAAGAAGGATGGAAATGTCCCTGCACAAGCTCAGAAGAAGGATAGAAATGTCCCTGTACAAGCTCAGAAGAAGGATGGATATGTCCCTGTATAGACTCAGAAGAAGGATGGAAATGTCCATATGTAAGCTCAGAAGAAGGATGGAAATGCCCCTGTACAAGCTCAGAAGAAGGATGGAAATGTCCCTGCACATGCTCAGAAGAAGGATGGAAATGTCCCTGTATAAGCTCAGAAGAAGGATGGAAATGTCCCTGTACAAGCTCAGAAGAAGGATGGAAATGTCCCTGTACAAGCTCAGAAGAAGGATGGAAATGTCCCTGTACAAGCTCAGAAGAAGGATGGAAATGTCCCTGTACAAGCTCAGAAGAAGGATGGAAATGTCCCTGTACAAGCTCAGAAGAAGGATGGAAATGTCCCTGTACAAGCTCAGAAGAAGGATGGAAATGTCCCTGTACAAGCTCAGAAGAAGGATGGAAATGTCCCTGTACAAGCTCAGAAGAAGGATGGAAATGTCCCTGTACAAGCTCAGAAGAAGGATGGAAATGTCCCTGTACAAGCTCAGAAGAAGGATGGAAATGTCCCTGTACAAGCTCAGAAGAAGGATGGAAATGTCCCTGTACAAGCTCAGAAGAAGGATGGAAATGTCCCTGTACAAGCTCAGAAGAAGGATGGAAATGTCCCTGTACAAGCTCAGAAGAAGGATGGAAATGTCCCTGTACAAGCTCAGAAGAAGGATGGAAATGTCCCTGTACAAGCTCAGAAGAAGGATGGAAATGTCCCTGTACAAGCTCAGAAGAAGGATGGAAATGTCCCTGTACAAGCTCAGAAGAAGGATGGAAATGTCCCTGTACAAGCTCAGAAGAAGGATGGAAATGTCCCTGTACAAGCTCAGAAGAAGGATGGAAATGTCCCTGTACAAGCTCAGAAGAAGGATGGAAATGTCCCTGTACAAGCTCAGAAGAAGGATGGAAATGTCCCTGTACAAGCTCAGAAGAAGGATGGAAATGTCCCTGTACAAGCTCAGAAGAAGGATGGAAATGTCCCTGTACAAGCTCAGAAGAAGGATGGAAATGTCCCTGTACAAGCTCAGAAGAAGGATGGAAATGTCCCTGTACAAGCTCAGAAGAAGGATGGAAATGTCCCTGTACAAGCTCAGAAGAAGGATGGAAATGTCCCTGTACAAGCTCAGAAGAAGGATGGAAATGTCCCTGTACAAGCTCAGAAGAAGGATGGAAATGTCCCTGTACAAGCTCAGAAGAAGGATGGAAATGTCCCTGTACAAGCTCAGAAGAAGGATGGAAATGTCCCTGTACAAGCTCAGAAGAAGGATGGAAATGTCCCTGTACAAGCTCAGAAGAAGGATGGAAATGTCCCTGTACAAGCTCAGAAGAAGGATGGAAATGTCCCTGTACAAGCTCAGAAGAAGGATGGAAATGTCCCTGTACAAGCTCAGAAGAAGGATGGAAATGTCCCTGTACAAGCTCAGAAGAAGGATGGAAATGTCCCTGTACAAGCTCAGAAGAAGGATGGAAATGTCCCTGTACAAGCTCAGAAGAAGGATGGAAATGTCCCTGTACAAGCTCAGAAGAAGGATGGAAATGTCCCTGTACAAGCTCAGAAGAAGGATGGAAATGTCCCTGTACAAGCTCAGAAGAAGGATGGAAATGTCCCTGTACAAGCTCAGAAGAAGGATGGAAATGTCCCTGTACAAGCTCAGAAGAAGGATGGAAATGTCCCTGTACAAGCTCAGAAGAAGGATGGAAATGTCCCTGTACAAGCTCAGAAGAAGGATGGAAATGTCCCTGTACAAGCTCAGAAGAAGGATGGAAATGTCCCTGTACAAGCTCAGAAGAAGGATGGAAATGTCCCTGTACAAGCTCAGAAGAAGGATGGAAATGTCCCTGTACAAGCTCAGAAGAAGGATGGAAATGTCCCTGTACAAGCTCAGAAGAAGGATGGAAATGTCCCTGTACAAGCTCAGAAGAAGGATGGAAATGTCCCTGTACAAGCTCAGAAGAAGGATGGAAATGTCCCTGTACAAGCTCAGAAGAAGGATGGAAATGTCCCTGTACAAGCTCAGAAGAAGGATGGAAATGTCCCTGTACAAGCTCAGAAGAAGGATGGAAATGTCCCTGTACAAGCTCAGAAGAAGGATGGAAATGTCCCTGTACAAGCTCAGAAGAAGGATGGAAATGTCCCTGTACAAGCTCAGAAGAAGGATGGAAATGTCCCTGTACAAGCTCAGAAGAAGGATGGAAATGTCCCTGTACAAGCTCAGAAGAAGGATGGAAATGTCCCTGTACAAGCTCAGAAGAAGGATGGAAATGTCCCTGTACAAGCTCAGAAGAAGGATGGAAATGTCCCTGTACAAGCTCAGAAGAAGGATGGAAATGTCCCTGTACAAGCTCAGAAGAAGGATGGAAATGTCCCTGTACAAGCTCAGAAGAAGGATGGAAATGTCCCTGTACAAGCTCAGAAGAAGGATGGAAATGTCCCTGTACAAGCTCAGAAGAAGGATGGAAATGTCCCTGTACAAGCTCAGAAGAAGGATGGAAATGTCCCTGTACAAGCTCAGAAGAAGGATGGAAATGTCCCTGTACAAGCTCAGAAGAAGGATGGAAATGTCCCTGTACAAGCTCAGAAGAAGGATGGAAATGTCCCTGTACAAGCTCAGAAGAAGGATGGAAATGTCCCTGTACAAGCTCAGAAGAAGGATGGAAATGTCCCTGTACAAGCTCAGAAGAAGGATGGAAATGTCCCTGTACAAGCTCAGAAGAAGGATGGAAATGTCCCTGTACAAGCTCAGAAGAAGGATGGAAATGTCCCTGTACAAGCTCAGAAGAAGGATGGAAATGTCCCTGTACAAGCTCAGAAGAAGGATGGAAATGTCCCTGTACAAGCTCAGAAGAAGGATGGAAATGTCCCTGTACAAGCTCAGAAGAAGGATGGAAATGTCCCTGTACAAGCTCAGAAGAAGGATGGAAATGTCCCTGTACAAGCTCAGAAGAAGGATGGAAATGTCCCTGTACAAGCTCAGAAGAAGGATGGAAATGTCCCTGTACAAGCTCAGAAGAAGGATGGAAATGTCCCTGTACAAGCTCAGAAGAAGGATGGAAATGTCCCTGTACAAGCTCAGAAGAAGGATGGAAATGTCCCTGTACAAGCTCAGAAGAAGGATGGAAATGTCCCTGTACAAGCTCAGAAGAAGGATGGAAATGTCCCTGTACAAGCTCAGAAGAAGGATGGAAATGTCCCTGTACAAGCTCAGAAGAAGGATGGAAATGTCCCTGTACAAGCTCAGAAGAAGGATGGAAATGTCCCTGTACAAGCTCAGAAGAAGGATGGAAATGTCCCTGTACAAGCTCAGAAGAAGGATGGAAATGTCCCTGTACAAGCTCAGAAGAAGGATGGAAATGTCCCTGTACAAGCTCAGAAGAAGGATGGAAATGTCCCTGTACAAGCTCAGAAGAAGGATGGAAATGTCCCTGTACAAGCTCAGAAGAAGGATGGAAATGTCCCTGTACAAGCTCAGAAGAAGGATGGAAATGTCCCTGTACAAGCTCAGAAGAAGGATGGAAATGTCCCTGTACAAGCTCAGAAGAAGGATGGAAATGTCCCTGTACAAGCTCAGAAGAAGGATGGAAATGTCCCTGTACAAGCTCAGAAGAAGGATGGAAATGTCCCTGTACAAGCTCAGAAGAAGGATGGAAATGTCCCTGTACAAGCTCAGAAGAAGGATGGAAATGTCCCTGTACAAGCTCAGAAGAAGGATGGAAATGTCCCTGTACAAGCTCAGAAGAAGGATGGAAATGTCCCTGTACAAGCTCAGAAGAAGGATGGAAATGTCCCTGTACAAGCTCAGAAGAAGGATGGAAATGTCCCTGTACAAGCTCAGAAGAAGGATGGAAATGTCCCTGTACAAGCTCAGAAGAAGGATGGAAATGTCCCTGTACAAGCTCAGAAGAAGGATGGAAATGTCCCTGTACAAGCTCAGAAGAAGGATGGAAATGTCCCTGTACAAGCTCAGAAGAAGGATGGAAATGTCCCTGTACAAGCTCAGAAGAAGGATGGAAATGTCCCTGTACAAGCTCAGAAGAAGGATGGAAATGTCCCTGTACAAGCTCAGAAGAAGGATGGAAATGTCCCTGTACAAGCTCAGAAGAAGGATGGAAATGTCCCTGTACAAGCTCAGAAGAAGGATGGAAATGTCCCTGTACAAGCTCAGAAGAAGGATGGAAATGTCCCTGTACAAGCTCAGAAGAAGGATGGAAATGTCCCTGTACAAGCTCAGAAGAAGGATGGAAATGTCCCTGTACAAGCTCAGAAGAAGGATGGAAATGTCCCTGTACAAGCTCAGAAGAAGGATGGAAATGTCCCTGTACAAGCTCAGAAGAAGGATGGAAATGTCCCTGTACAAGCTCAGAAGAAGGATGGAAATGTCCCTGTACAAGCTCAGAAGAAGGATGGAAATGTCCCTGTACAAGCTCAGAAGAAGGATGGAAATGTCCCTGTACAAGCTCAGAAGAAGGATGGAAATGTCCCTGTACAAGCTCAGAAGAAGGATGGAAATGTCCCTGTACAAGCTCAGAAGAAGGATGGAAATGTCCCTGTACAAGCTCAGAAGAAGGATGGAAATGTCCCTGTACAAGCTCAGAAGAAGGATGGAAATGTCCCTGTACAAGCTCAGAAGAAGGATGGAAATGTCCCTGTACAAGCTCAGAAGAAGGATGGAAATGTCCCTGTACAAGCTCAGAAGAAGGATGGAAATGTCCCTGTACAAGCTCAGAAGAAGGATGGAAATGTCCCTGTACAAGCTCAGAAGAAGGATGGAAATGTCCCTGTACAAGCTCAGAAGAAGGATGGAAATGTCCCTGTACAAGCTCAGAAGAAGGATGGAAATGTCCCTGTACAAGCTCAGAAGAAGGATGGA
Organism: Timema douglasi; assembly: GCA_901482245.1. NCBI lineage: Eukaryota > Metazoa > Arthropoda > Insecta > Phasmatodea > Timematidae > Timema > Timema douglasi. The sequence goes on from CABEEJ010004214.1 coordinate 50,279, forward strand.
AATGTCCCTGTACAAGCTCAGAAGAAGGATGGAAATGTCCCTGTACAAGCTCAGAAGAAGGATGGAAATGTCCCTGTACAAGCTCAGAAGAAGGATGGAAATGTCCCTGTACAAGCTCAGAAGAAGGATGGAAATGTCCCTGTACAAGCTCAGAAGAAGGATGGAAATGTCCCTGTACAAGCTCAGAAGAAGGATGGAAATGTCCCTGTACAAGCTCAGAAGAAGGATGGAAATGTCCCTGTACAAGCTCAGAAGAAGGATGGAAATGTCCCTGTACAAGCTCAGAAGAAGGATGGAAATGTCCCTGTACAAGCTCAGAAGAAGGATGGAAATGTCCCTGTACAAGCTCAGAAGAAGGATGGAAATGTCCCTGTACAAGCTCAGAAGAAGGATGGAAATGTCCCTGTACAAGCTCAGAAGAAGGATGGAAATGTCCCTGTACAAGCTCAATAGAAGGATGGAAATGTCTCTGTATAAGCTCAGAAGAAGGATGGAAATGTCCCTGTACAAGCTCAGAAGAAGGATGGATATGTCCCTGTACAAGCTCAGAAGAAGGATGGAAATGTCCCTGTACAAGCTCAATAGAAGGATGGGGATGTCTCTGTATAAGCTCAGAAGAAGGATGGAAATGTCCCTGTACAAGCTCAGAAGAAGGATGGAAATGTCCCTCTACAATCTCAGAAGAAGGATGGATATGGCCCTGTATAGACTCAGAAGAAGGATGGATATGGCCCTGTATAGACTCAGAAGAAGGATGGAGAGAGAAATCATGGCTAGGCTCTCCAGTGAAAGACTACCTTCAGTGTACTCGGCTGAGACTCATACCTCATGAGCGTGACTTGAGGAAGTGGGGTGAGGGGGACATGCCCCCCTTCAATACATACAGGTGAGACGTTATTGGTTCTGGACTTATCAAGAGGTGAACAAATAACTAGGAAATATAGCTAACTATCTTAGTAACCACTTGAGGGAAAAATTCGTCCATATAATTCCTATTTATTTTTTCAAAAGGAATCACCTCTGGGCGACCAATAACGATTCATCCTGTATATTTTCAGCACCGCTTCTTGTATCCCGTTAGGTTCGACTAAGTGTCAACTATTTGACAAAATAAATAGCCCTCTTGTTAGCAAGCCTATGCCTACACCATTCTTAAAATATCGAACAAATTATTGAGAAAAGCGTTAGACCTATTTGAATCTGGGGCGTAAGGAAAAATCTAGAAATTATATAAATGTTCATAATCTAAGTATTTTGGATAATAAATCTAAATAATTAGAAGGTAATATTAGAATAGGCACCATTTATGTATTTAATAGTGAATTATAAAGGGTCCCATTAAAAATAAAATGTCCACCCAATTTTCAAGAAATAGGTGTCTACTCTCTCCCCCCACCTCCCCCCAATCCTTCCAGTAAACGACGGCCAGTTCAATGTAAGTCAAACGTAATTATTTACAGTCTCTGAGAGTGACTGCTCAGTGAAATACAGTCGATGACAATCGCTATCACATGCGCATTTAGGCAAGCATCGATGAAAACAATGCCCTGCGCTGTTGATTAACTACACATATGTTTCAATAATAGCTAGTTTACAATAGTAATCATGATAATTGGTTGCTCGTTAACTTGTACTGAATTAAATATATAAATATTTGCACATGATAGTTATAGTTTCCGTGGTGTAGTGGTTATCACATCCGCTTAACACGCATTTTTATATTTGAAAATATTTAAGGAATACTGAGAAAGTATTTCCATGCTCAGGAGTTGGGGAGAAATATTGAATATATCATAAAATGTCAATCATTTGAATGGTTTGTAATATTATTACTTTTTACCCCTAGTCTATTTATTCAGTGTGGATCTGTATGACTATGAGTCCCTCATTGGGTCTTGATGTTTCAAGTGAATGTGAACTATCACGTGCACAACGTCTTTACTGACCATCTGTGATATCCGCACACTTTCACTCCTAGAATACGGACCTAGTACAGCGCCACACTTGAGTACTCAGTCTGGCCATGAAACTGGCCCACTCCTCCTACTCTAGATATATGTCTTGTATTTAGTACAGTGCCACACTTGAGTACTCAGTCAGACCATGAAACTGGCCCACTGCTCCTACTCTAGGTAGGTGTCTTGTATTTAGTACAGCGCCACACTTGAGTACTCAGTATGGCCATGAAACTGGCCCACTCCTCCTACTCTAGATAGGTGTCTTGTATTTAGTAGAGCTCCACACTTGAGTACTCAGTCGGGCCATGAAACTGGCCCACTCCTCCTACTCTAGATAGGTGTCTTGTATTTAGTACAGCGCCACACTTGAGTACTCAGTCTGACCATGAAACTGGCCCACTCCTCCTACTCTAGATAGGTGTCTTGTATTTAGTAGAGCGCCACACTTGAGTACTCAGTCGGGCCATGAAACTGGCCCACTCCTCCTACTCTAGATAGGTGTATTGTATTTAGTACAGCCCCACACTTGAGTACTCAGTCTGACCATGAAACTGGCCCACTCCTCCTACTCTAGGTAGGAGCCTTGTATTTAGTAGAGCGCCACACTTGAGTGCTCAGTCTGACCATGAAACTGGCCCACTAAACTGGCCCACTCCTCCTACTCTAGATAGGTGTCATGTATTTAGTAGAGCGCCACACTTGAGTACTCAGTCTGACCATGAAACTGGACCATTCCTCCTGCTTTAGATATATGCCTTGTATTTAGTACAGCTCCACACTTGAGTACTCAGTCTGACCATGAAACTGACCCACTCCTCCTACTCTAGGTAGGAGCCTTGTATTTAGTAGAGCACCACACTTGAGTACTCAGTCTGACCATGAAACTGGCCCACTACCTCCTGCTCTAGATAGATGTCTTGTATTTAGTACTGCACCACTAATTATTAGAGCGCCACACTTGAGTAGCACTCACTCTGACCATGAAACTGATCTTTCGACATAACATAAGCCTAATTATACAGACCATGATGATTGTAAAAATAGCTCACCTTGGGGAATAATACTTATGGTACTGCCAGGAATCCATCCCGGGACCTCTAGATCAGCAGCTAGGCTTTCTGACCATTAGAACAAGAGGCTAGTCCTTATGAAAAGTATTATTCTTTCCTTGACAGACTACACTATGGCCCTATATTATAAGCTACACCATATAATAATTGTGAAAGGTATGTTTGCAACCTTTTAGTGTTTTCGAAGGGTAGATTATTTAAATATGTATTTATGCGTCACTTGACAAGTAAAGGATAGGGCTATTTTATATTTAATAGGCTTACTATAACCTAATATTTTAATTTTTTTAAACATAGAGCATATACATTTTTTAAATAAATATTATGTGTTTTAACAAGAAGTCAATATTTTCATAAAAAACAATTAACAGTCGGCCTTAGTATAGAGAATAAAGTTATACTTGTTTAATTTTTATGTTGTTGTTATTAGATAATATTTTTAAGAAAATAGTTCATACATGGGCAGATTAATGTTTGTAATTTTGATCCTAAACTTGCGGAGAATTGTTATGCCATTCACGTGATTACTTTTATTCTTAGAGCCACTAGTTTTAGAAAGCTTTACTTCAATAATATAGAATAAGGATGATGAATTACTTGTAAGAAGTGGTTTCGAAATATCAAGACAGGCGAATGAAAAATTGATGTATAAGCTTACCACCTTAAGTGGTTCAAATTTAATCTGATACCGATATGTGAATTGATAAATGTGCAAATAATGACTGTATGAGGGGTGGCTCAGCATTAAAGAGAGAGAGAGATAACAAATCATGTTTGTAAACAAACTTTTTTAAGAGCAATATTTTTAGGGCTTTGTGATATAAAATGAATCTCAGGTAATATGTGTATTAATTTTTTTTAGCACCGCGTCTTACTACTCGTTCGAGTTATTAGCTTATGTACTAATTACGATTATGGTTTTATGGATTAGGAGGGTTGCATTTACATATTGTGTGTATGGCAGAGCCTATGTTTGATTGGTCAAATTGGCACCAAGTGGGAAAGATGTCAAGTACAGTTTCAACAAAATCTGCGTATCCTGGCAACTCCACGACACGCCACTGATAATAACATACATTCACTGTTCTCGGTGATAAGTTCTCTAGTGTTCTTTGTCCACAGGTGTATCCTACTTGTCAAAATAAAGATACCTAGGCCGATATCAACTCGAAAACAAAGAGTTTTGACATTGTATTTAAATAAACAATAAATGTATCTGTACATACCAATAGGCTTAGTGGTCTAGGGGTATGATTCCTGCTTTGGGTGCAGGAGGTCCCGGGTTCAAATCCCGGCTAAGCCCTCCTTTTTATTAAATTTCAATTCATAAACCTTAATTAATAGTATTTTAAAGTTTAATTTCTTAATAAGATGAAAACTATTCTATAACTAATATTTAATCTCTATTTTAAAATATATAAATACATTTTAACTATAAATATCAATTCTTGGTGATGTTAGTTATATTTTACTTTCTTATATCAGGATAAAGTATTGCAAAGTGAAAGAAATCGATCTCTAGCTAATGATAATATCTACGTTTTATCTGAACACTAACCCCAAAAAACGCGAATTTTACAATATTCTGTCTGTCCCCATGTCTGTCTATCTGCCCTTGCCCACGGATACAAAACAGTTTGATAGATTTAGATCAAAATTATTGATATCTATGTTTTATAAAGCTATACCCTAAAATATTTGTTTTTATTATAGCCATTCAATAAGGATAGTTTACTGATGAGTTATTTTTGAATCACAAATTTTTCAAAAATGGCCATAACAATTTTGTTTAAAATGAAAGTCTATGATTTGTTTTGCATTACAAATAGCACTGTTTAATCGGTTTCCAGGCAAACATTTGTTGAATGGTAGTTTACTGATGGAGAATTTTTGAAAATCTCAAGTATTCCAAAATTGGTTCTAACAATTTAAAAAAAAATATATATATATATATATGGAGAGAATTAAAATGTATAATCAGTTTTGTGGTAAAAACTCATTTATGGGTAGTTTGCGAATAACTAATTTTTCAAAAACTTAAAACATTTTATAAATAGCTGTAACGATTTGGTTCCAAATGGGTATTTGGGCGTGTTTGACATGGCACATAACACTTAATAACTTGTTTTTGGATATCTCATGGTTTATTAAAATGGTATTTTTTTAAATCCTTATTTTTTTTGAAAATATCTATACCATTCTTGTTTAAAATAATTATAGGTGGATTATTTTATATGATAATGAATAATATGCCTTTATTTTTCTGAAATAAATTAATTAAATGGTAGCTTGTTAAGACAATTTATAAAAGAATATAAAATATTTTGAAAATGGCCTAATTCAAAAGGGGTATCTTGGAATGATTTTTATTGATAGATAAGAATACATTTTTATGTTTACATACTCGTATTACAAATAATTGTAGAGTGTTTTACTAATAATTTATTTGTTAGATTTGAAATTCGTAAAACATTTGAGCAATTTGTCTTAAAATCTATAGATAAAAAATAAAGGGATTAATATTAGTTTCTTGCAGTATGTTTATATAATTATTTTAATTTTTGAAACCTCCATTTACCCAAATCAATCGGCACATGTACCAAGATCTAAGATGTCAGTCTAATCATAATCCCTTTCTCTCTGGTCTAATCTAAAATAGGAGTCTGATGACGCTGAGATTGGGGTTCCAGCCCTGACCATATGTACTGAGGTAACTTTCCTGAAGTGTTCACTTCTCTATTTACTACATGTAGATGAGGAGACCATTATTCAAAATGACACCTCAATCATAAATGTTCTATTAGTGTAAATATGCAGATAGCCCGGCCGGGTAGTAAGACGTGTTTAGCTATGATTTTCTAATCTGACATTATATCATTAAGTTAATCCACTTCAGGTTTCCTTCAATTTCTTTTTGTGACAACTTGTGTTCTTGTATTATCATACGAGGGCATATCAGGTCTCTCTATCGGCCCGTTAGCTCAGTTGGTTAGAGCATCGTGCTAATAACGCGAAGGTCGTGGGTTCGATCCCCCTACGGGCCAGATTTTTATTTTATGGATTGTATCTATGGAGTTGTTTCCCGTTTACTCGTGCGTGATTTTTGATTACTTCATGGCTGGTGATAATACTTATTTGGCTACATATTTACAAAGTACATTCTTGTATACACCAGTAGTTTGAAAGCATTCTACAAAGTGAGTAAAGGAGCTTATAATATATGCAAGAAAACAAGATTTACAATATACAAGCTCGGTAATTATTATTATTTTATGACAAAGCGATTTAAATATTGATACAGGGTTCCTAAAACCAGTCAAGATATAATTATTTATATTTTATTATATATATTTTATAAGATGAAAATATAAATATGATACAATAAATGATTATAAAATTCTGCTTGAATTAGTTAATGTTTTTCACAAACATACTAAATATTTATATAAATATACATTTAAATCAAACACTATAAAACAATTGTTAAAGTGTGTTGAAATTTGATAAAAAATAAATTGATTAATATGAAGGGAATATTTATTTAAAATGTATATATTAGATCTTAGTTAAAATCCCTTCTTCTTAGTATGAAAGTGGTAAATCGGCATATCTCATTGATAAGCACCATTATCAGGAATAACTGGATATGAAGAAATATGCACTCGTCTACATAGCTTTATCAAAATGAATGTGGCGCAATTAAAATAAACTGACATGATCAGACAGACAGACAGACATAGTGACTGATGAATTTGTAAAACCCACATTTTGGACATGGGCATACATAAAAATTGAAGATTCATCACACTCTGGGGGTTTAAAGTTTCCACGATCACAATACTTTCTAGCGATATAAGAAAGGGGAAATAAATTTTTTCCAAACTCAGTCATCCTTAAACTAAAATTAAATGAATATTTACATGCAGGGGTGGATTTACGCATAGGCCTAGTAGGCACGTGCTTACGGCGGTAGATTTTAGGGGCGGCAAATTTTGAATAACGAAAGAAAACATATTTTTTTCTACGAGTTAAAATAATTGTATGGCTTCATCATATGTGTGCCTGTTGTGATTTGCTGTATCTGTGTACCAACATGACAGAGGATCGCCTTAATTCACTGCCAATCGTCTTAATTGAAGGTAAATTAATGGATAAAAAGGTTGCCTGGCATCATCGACAAGTTCGCTCAGCAGAAATCAAGGCGACTATTTTATCATCGTGGACATGTTAATATTTAATCTGTACTAACATGCTCTACACTCTACTAATGCAAACTTTATATTGTTAAATTAAATAATATTTGAATTTGTGTGTTGTGATGGTGTAGGCGTACTCATTTCAATTAGTTAAGACTTTGCTTGGGTTCTTGATACTTTTAAAACCTCATTATAATAAATAATCAAATAATGTAAGAACTTTTTATCCGTCCTTCCACAGATAGGACTTGTGTATATGGTATATGTGTGTCGGTGTATGGGTGCTGGTTGGAGGGGAACGGGGACTTGGAAGGTTATAAATTAAGTTAGGAAAAGGGGGCGGCTAATTATCTAGTGCCTATGGGCGGCAGAGTCGTAAATAAGCTCCATATGATAAAATAATACATATATGTATTTATATTCTAAAAACTTATCAGGTTACTCACTTTGAACAGCACTGTTTTAACCATTTTTTTAATATTATAAATATTGGAAAATCAGTCATCAGTAAACTAAACTTAAATGAATGTTTATCCCAAAAACTAGTTTCGTTTAAGAGTGATTACGATAGTGGTTTTCCACTCTTCCTTCATGCTAATGCGGGTACAATTCCTCTAAATATACCCTTCCTAGTACAATAAACCATTTTCGTAATCAGTACATAATCGTACAGCCCTAAAGGATAGTAAGACGCAGTGCTAGAATATAAGTTGTACCACTCCTATAAATATAAACAAATATCATCGATTTAAATATTTCGTGTATAAGTAAAATTATAAACAATATACTTTAAAATAGACAAGTGGTCGTATATGGGTTTTAAATATTTCAAATTTTTTCAAAAATAAACTAATTTTAGAAGATACTTAAATATATTTTTACCCAAAATCAAGAATGCAGTGAATTTTAGGCGTCAAACACTCCGAAAATATTCACTTGTAACCAAATCGTCTGAGGCATTACATAAAATTATGTTTATTTCAATCTGATATCTACTTTAGCGTGTTAAACCTCCGGCTTAACTCGTACACTCAAAATACCATACATATGATTAACACGAGGAATGCAAGACCTAATAAATTCTAATAATGTGTGGCAGATATTAACTCACGGTGAAATCATGTTGTTGGAAACCCCCAAACTTGAGGAAAGTGCCCCAGCTGACTGTTCCTGGAGGTTCAACAAAAGGACTCGCTGGCCCCACTTTGATGAAATGGCAGAGCTGCTTATCTGTGCTCTCCGCACTGTCTACGAGCGCTAGTTGTCTTTTGGCGCAGTTTTGTAACGTCACCTCCCCTCTTTTTATCCTGGTGGAGACCCTTCTCGAAGACGTCAGTTTTGTTTGTGTAAAACAGTCATTCCTCGCTTCACATGTTATATTCTATTGACTCTATTCGATGGAGGAACTTCTTAAACGTTATCTTACATCAGCGGACAAAGAAACTGATGATCACGATGTGTGAGGTGTCGGACTTTCCTCCTCGTTGCAGAAGTAACTACGACTGTAATTTTAAGTATTTGTATTAGGAAAGAATGTTAGACACTTTGTGTTCATTTTCTATGTCCATTTGACATAATTTTGTTTGTCAGGGTTTGTGACTGGTTTTTCTATGCTCATTAGCGATAGTTTTGAATGATGGGCTTAGTGCTCAAATTATCTATTTCCATAGGGCATGATTTAATATGGTAGTGTTTCTGACTTCTTTTTCTATGTCAATAAGACATAGTGTTATATGCTAGTAAAAAGTCATGACTCCCTACACTGTATGGTCATGCTTAGGTTCACTTATTGGTGGATATCAGGTTATCTAACACTTTGTTCAATGACCTAATTAGGTCTGTTACTGATATCAGTCCCTATTATTTCTCATAAGTGTACCTTTTTTTTGGTGTGCAAACTGTGGGAACACTACTGATTTGTAGTAGTGGCCCGTGGGGATAGTGCATAGTCTCCAGCCCCCTTCAGGCAAAGTTTTTATTAGTTCATATATTTGTTGTTTGCACTAGTTATAGTGTGCCCTAGATTGGGTGGAAGTATATGTTTACTATTGAAAGTCCAGGCAGTACTAATTAGGAATAGTCCAGCTATAGTATCTTTACAGCCTAGATTCCTGGTAGCTCGCCATTTACTATTGGCAAACTGATAGTTCCTTTACTAGGAGTTTAATATCAGTGCTACATAATTCATTATGGAATTAATTCATACAAGCTATCTCAATTAACTACCGTCCAAATAACTAATAAATATTATCTAACTATAATTAATGTAAATATTTTTCAGGTCCAAGTCTAGTAGTCACGAGGCTAGATAGGTACTATTTATTGTTGCCTAACTTTGAATTAATGTTTGCTTACTATTTTTATGGCCCTTGTATTGAGGCAGACGCACCTTCGTAGCGGAATGTGAGTTGGTTCCTAGTAAAGAGTTACTCTCAATTGTAATATAGACTCAATCTTGCTTGTGTTGATTGCAAGTACAACAAAGGTGTTTTCTTCAATTGTTACCTATTGAGACTACTACATCTATTGAAACCAAATTATTTCTCTTAGTTAACAAAGGACTGTTTAGTGTAAGATCTATTTAAACCTTATGTAATTCTATTAACCTTTTAAATTTAAATAAACTGATTTTTTAAACTTGTATACCTCTCTTATGTTTGTTCCTCCCCAAACCTTCATTTTATAAAATTATGAATGCATTCGTCACTTCTTATACTTGATTCATTACCCATTTTGAACCTGGTCGTTTGAGCAGTTTTTAGAACATATCAAATTAAAAAAAGTTTTCTGCGAACTACCCTTTAACGAATTTTATTTTATAAAAACAAGTCCTGGTTGGATGTATTCCTCCCCCCCCCCCCTTAAACTGTTTCCCACTCTTCCTCCATGCAGTTTTTTATATATTTCCTCTAAAGTTTTACTTTCCATTAGGGTAATATATGAATGAATGCGTATAGCCCAAACGAGTACTAAAACGTGGAAAAAAATATCCAAACCATTTTCCTAAAACAATTTCTCAAAAAGCTAAGAAGACTTTATCTATTCATTGGACACTAATTTGAAAGAGTTGATGGTTAGCTATTGATGTTTATGACTGATTGCCGCTAAATTGAGCATTTAGTATTGAATTACATGATCACCCAGACGCAGACTAAAGTGATTGTTCAACTGACATCACGCTACATATGTCCACACGGGATACATTCGACTGGCGAATAATTCAGCACTTTGTATGTGTGAGACGTGTCATGGCCAGGGATATTTGACTGTACGGACGTGTGGCTGTGAGGAGACCTTTATTAAAAGTTGTCCGCATGAAAATATGCCATTACTCGCAGGTTCATGATGAGTATGTGTCTATCGGAAGAGAGGGGAGGGGTACAAGGGTCTGTTGCTGAATTTTGGTGAAACAATGGTCTAACACAGAGGTGGGAAATACGGCTCAGGTTTATATCTGGCTGGCCAAGAGTTTGTGACTGGCTCATTGAGTGGAATAACTTGAGGTTTATAAGAAAATATGTTTTCCTGAGAGATTAGAACAAATATAACAAGCAATAGACACATTCCTAATGTTCTAAAGAAGGGGTTTACAAAGTTTGAAATTCATATTCCCCTTTCTAAGTCATTGCCTATCTTTCAATGGCATACTATAACACTGTAACAGTTGGCATTTCCATTAGAAGTAAATGAAAATGTTTCTAGATTGCGAGAAGCCTCCCCATTAAGTCATCGATCAAAGAGAATTTCTCATCTGAATTAATCTTGATTTCTGTGAGGGATTTAGCTGGTTCTTCTAAATGTCTGCAAACCTTGCCATCACTTTCCAGCCAGGGTTTCACTGCAATGCTCCAACAAGTTTGTTTACTATGGCTGTGCCAGATGAGCGAGAGGGCTGATTAAGGTTTCATTCTATTCACTCATGCTTACACTAGAAACAACACCCCTTGCCTCTAAATCTGTGATAATTCCAGGATGGTTCCTTATTGATTTTTACTCAGCATGGATACCTTAGAGGATATAGCAGTTTTTACTTCCTTAATGGCGACAGTTTGTTCCTCGTAAAATGTTAAGATTACTTACAAGCATAGCAGTGAATATAGGAAAACTCTCAATTCGTACGATATATGTCTCCTACAAGAACACATGTACAACTTGTCAATAGAATACAGTAGTGTGCTAATGATTGTGAGCAAGTAGGTTTTTTGCTATTCTAGAAATGTTTGGCAAAGCTATAAATTGTATAGTATGTCTAGGAGTAGTGAAAAATCTTAATTCAGACATAATAATGCGTACTCAATGAAACTTCTAGTAAGTGCTTTTAGTAATTTCAATTTGTCAGTCCGCCTACTGCACATGTTGCAGTCCAGCGTGGGAGTGTGGTAACTGACAGGGACACTTTGGTTAAAAGTCGCCAAGTTAACTTATATGGAAATAAAAATTATATCCTTAGTTATACTAGATTATAAATCTAAAGTGTTATCAAAGCCTTTTAATACTACTTACCTAAGAATTACTGTGTAATTGGCTTTTTCGTAACTAATTTCAAGAAAAATAAAATACTAGCAAAACTATTATATTTTTGGTTTCGTGGTTTTGGCAACAAGATAGATTGTTGCAATTCTCACGGAAAGATTAGTTTGATGCAATTAAGGTTTTATCAAAGTTGAGTGATATGGTATTATCTTGTTTGTATATTTGTTGATAAAAGCATTGAAAATAGGACACTGCAGCTTCTTCCAAGGAATATTGGCGGTTAATATCACAGAGAATAAGTCAGCTGAGAATCTCTCTTGAGTTTTATCAGCATGTATTGTATCATTCCTGCATGCTGATGGAGTTACTCCCCTACTACCCCCACCTCCCCATGCACCAATGATCGCACATTCCTCACACGCTTGTTAATTATTTGAAGTTTAACGCGCTCTCAAAGCTACCATGACCAGTGAACACCCCCATATAGCTCGTACTGAGCATGTCTGAGGTCTGGAACGCTTCTAGAAACCAGAATGCCAGGAATGAACCCTTTTCAAAGGAGGACACGTGTCGTGGTTCACAAACACTTTTATTGAATTAATTAATATGGGACTTAATATTGCTCGCGTGACAATAATTATTTACTAACATACCCACAATAGTTCTGGGCCATATTCAATTAGTACATTGTCAACCCTGGTGCTCGCCTCTGGATCCGATATTCGTGGGTTCGAACCCGGCTGGCGTCATCGGATTTTTCTGGAACGATACAAACCTGTAGCACAACTTCCGACGGACCCATGTCGAATGTGGCAGGTATAAAAAGCCTGGAAGGTATGCGAACATTCTTCCCGGTCAAATCGGTAGGTCCTTTTGCTCTCGCACATAGAATGTGCTTATCTAATCAGTCGGTTCAGGAAGTGCATGTAAAATACCTCTGAAAAATAAATAAAAAAAATAAAAATAAGTGCATTGTTAATATTATATTATTTATGTGTATATTTATACATATAAGTTTATATTTGTATGTATTTACAAACCCATTAAGATTGTTTATGGATAAGATGAAATACCTTCTCGGTGGTCGATTGGCCTGACGCAGTGGTTTAAAACTCAAACGGTCCCATGTAAAGATTCACAAATCGGGGGCGAGTTACGGGCCGCGGTCTTCAGAAACATGTTTGCTTGGATATACGCGATAATATTGTTTACACATGGACTACGCACAGTTTAATTTAGCAAGTATGTAAGGGACGATGAAGATATAATTTAGAATAAAATGTAGTTTCATTAGAGTTACGGTAATGAGGGGAGGCAAACAGGAAAAACCATTCTCTGTACATCTAGATGTGATTCGAACCCTGACCTTCCCGATACCAGAAAACCTGACAATAAATATCATATATTTAATCCGTATGACCACTGTGGTACCCAGCTATAAGTGTTATGTTTCTAAAATCATTAATGTAATTTAAAATATTTACAAACACATATTCGCTCAGATGTTTATGTGGGTTAGCGAAATACACAAATAAATATTTATGAAGTTATGCAAACAATATATCCTACAGTAAAATATTTAAAGTGATAAAAATATAGCATTCCTTGAAATTGTGCTAGGTGGTTCTTTTCATGTGCACACTAATATTAAACTGTTATTTTTGGAGTGCGTATCCGACTACAGGCCAGATAGTAGTATGAAACCATAACAGACAAGCGGGCTTGTCAGATATGTATCGCGGGCCGTGAGTTTAGAACCCAGGTCAAAGTCATCACGCTCACAATTAAACCAGGGTTGTCAAATATACGGATCATGAGCCGGATACAGTCCGAAAGACTATTTAAACAAGCCCGCACCCAAGTGTGAAGGAACAATAATTATGAGTGTAATATTTATAAATATAAATTCTACTTACGGCCCGAAATTACCCCTTAATCATGTACTGTGGCCTTCACATCTGTTTGAGTTCAACACTCCTGGACTAAATTACCGATAACGGGGAGATCAAGGTTCAAATCCCGGTTGGGTGCACTGAGGATGGTTTTTCATGAATGGTTTTTTACTTTACCTGCGAGAAAATGTGGATACTCTTCCTCTAAATTTCAAACTTTCTCATCTCTAACACACTAGCGTATTTAGTGCAAATGGGTGCCACCCGAATGGGTAGTAAGACGTGGAGCTTATATATATATATATATGGAAGTTATATTGTACTGGTAGGTGACCTGGCGGTCTAGGGGTAAGGTGTCAGACTTCTGTGCTGGCGGCCGGGGTTCAATCCTCGGTCCCGGCAAAGATTTATCTGATTACCAAACCCTTCCTTCACCTCTGACAAGACATCTTGTGAATGTGAGGAATGCCAGGCCTCCACCGTGGTTCGGATTCCACGTTGAACTGTAGGTCCTTCATTTCATCTCACAATCACCCTACCATTACACATTAGCCTAAGTGCGTATAACCCAAACGGGTAGTAAGACGCAGTGATAATAATATAATATATAATATATTGTACTGTACACCATGTGTTAAAGCAACATTTGTATAATATTAGTCCAAACCCTTACTGGTCTTATGTGCAAATATTCTCCATAGCTCAACAGACGAGAGGTGACTATGAGGAAGACTTATACGTTAATGGTCTGGAGTTTGATTCCATGTCACATCATATGACCAAAAATGGCTTTCTAATTTACTTTTTGTTAGTAGCATACTTTCAACACAAAGGCTACTATCAGCTCATCCTAAGGATTATGGATTGGTAGGGTAACTTAAAAGAAATGTACCCACAATATCTTGAAGGAAGAAGGGAAAAATACTGAGTGATAAATTACATATTAAAAATTAATCCCAAAACAACTGGTCAAGATTCAAAATTGGCCTCCATTTGATCAGTAAACTGGCTTGTTGCAATCTTGACACTTGAGACCATGTGATCATAGGTATGAATACGTTATTGTTGTATTTTTAATACAAGCATTTTATATTTGACAACACTGGTTTCACTGCCTTAAGGTGCGGTTGAAGGGGACGCGAATAAAGTCTGTATGTTTTTTTGCAGTTTTTTTATATAAAACCTCTTCTAACAAAATAAGTAAAATAGTGCTCCTATATATAATTTAATTTTCTACATAGAGTAATTTAAACAGGTCTTGAATATTTGCTCATGGACATATTGGCATTTGATGAAAAATATCAGTGGTGGATCGGGAGGAGGGGCATGGGGTTATAGCCCCTTCCCCCTGCATATAAGGTAATCAAGAAATACCTTAATGTTGTAAAGAATAACCAACACCTTTCTCACCTTTAGTTTTATAACCAATTATTTGTTTTATAATATATTTTTCCATTAATTCCTACCGAAATGTTTTAGGCCCATGTAAAGTATATATTTATTATTTTAATTGGTACAGTTACTTTTTGTTTTGTGTTTTTTGTACTAACATTACAAATTTGTTAACAAAAATGGTGTTTTTTTCTTATAAGTCCTCTTTTTATTATTATAATTATTTATTAAAATTATTTTTATAAATTATGAATACTATTAGTATATTTGTTATCAAAATTATTATAATTTAAAAAGATTGATTAGTTAACCTTATTAAATGTATACTTGAAGGAGCCTTATGATGAGCAATCGCCCTCTTGACAACAGGTCCTGGATCCATTCTTGCCTTATTTTAGGTCGCTATTCACTTTTGGCAATGAGTTAATTCTTCTATCGGGAACTAAGCAACGAATCTTGAGTAAAACTACGGTAAATATGCATCCATCCTCCTCTCGCCGATGAAATCAGGGTTTGGTAATGATGGCAACCCAACAAAGTTTTCCACAGTTCAGAAGGGGAATGGGAATTGTCGGTAATGAATGTCATGAAGAGGTTGGCGAGGTTGGTACGCCTTTATGTGAGCCACAATAAGCCTCACTGGTATATGCACGCACTTGAAAGCATAGGACCATAACCAAGACATTTAGGTACAGTCTGTTTGGAAACAGCAGACCTCTACTAGAATATAACGAAAATAGTCCAAGTCTATTGGGAAATGAGCCAACCACCAAAAAAATTCTTCTCTCAAAGTTCATGTTTCAACATATAGAAATACCTTATCAACTATTAACCCATCAAACCTTTTAAACCACATATATACGTATTATAACCAAATGTCTAATGTTATTATTTTAATGTACATTTTAATCGGTCAAATCTTATTTTATAACCTTGTTTCTCAAACATTCGCGAATCTTATACCGCTTTCAAGTAAAAGCATTACCAACTTAACTCTGAAAGCTCTTCATTAAAAACAAATGGTACGACACAATCGAACAAACTTTTTAATATTGTGTATTATAGCTTCGAAGATAATTTTCAAAAATAGGTTTTAAGAAAACTACACTTACTTATATTTTTCTCATAAAAATAAACACATCACGTTCAGAGTATCTTTATTTAGACTACTTTCACGTATTGCTCACACAATCTAAATCAATATAAGATTAATATTTTAATCCAATCGAAGATTTGATTACTGGGTCCCTATGGTTAGTGTTATAGATTAGAGTAACGAAGCTCCGTTACAGATTCCCCGTGCGAAGGACGGGTGCACCAGACAGTCAAACAAATAAAACATCCTTATTTTGGCACACTAATCGTTTGGGCTAGCCACGTGTTTTGTGAGATTGGGATAAAAAAAAGAGGACGGTGGAGTTTTAAGAAAATGTGCTTGCATCTTAGTGAATGAAGAGGTGGCAAAAATTAGGAAATAACACTCTCAATACATCTGAGCGGGAATTAAAGCCCCGATCTATTAGTCACTAGTATTCCAGAATATCGGGAGAGTGACACCTCTGACCATAGGACCACCAGAACTGGTCCCGTAGTAAGTTGTCTCTTATCTAAAGTAGACAAGTGGTTCCTCATCCAAACTAAGTAGAAACCAACCACCTTACAGTTATTGATTCTGTGACAGCTCAACTCACCATATTGGAATTATCCCAAGCACAGGATTCCACGCCGTCTAGGTTGTCAGACTCGCACTGAATATGGTCACTGTTAACGTGAAGTTGAGGTCCAAATATCGTCAGGGTGAACTCAAAATGGTTTATATCTGTGATCCATCACGGTTGTTTTTCCATTATCTGTGCTTCATCAACGTTGCTTTTCCATTATCTGTGCTCCATCACGGTTGTTTTTCCATTATCTGTGCTCCATCACGTTTGTTTTTCCATTATCTGTGCTCCAACACGTTTGTTTTTCCATTATCTGTGCTCCATCACGTTTGTTTTTCCATTATCTGTGCTCCATCACGTTTGTTTTTCCATTATCTGTGCTCCAACACTGTTGCTTTTCCATTATCTGTGACCCATAACTTGCTTTCCCATTATCTCTCCCTGATAATTTTGAATGATTTTAGATGATATCTTCATAATATACCCCTCTTAGTCTAAGAAGTTATATAATAGCATGTTTTAATTATGTATTATGTTTGAAATATGTGTGTAAATGTACCAGCTATTAGATAACTTAATTTTCTCAGTCACAGTGATAGAAGAGGAGGATGAATTGTTGGGACGTAACCAGCACTCTTCTGAATGGAAGATGAGAAACTACGCTATAGTTTTGCGGACTAGACGTCAATCTTGAGTATTATTTGGTTGGCCGATGACGGGGAGGTGATGTTCGAGTCCCTGCCACTTGAACTGAGGATGTCTTCCTAAATTGTCTTCCACCTTCCCTGCCCGCAAATGGGGATACATTATCTCCTTTAAATTCTACTGCCATAACTTCTACCCTATTATAGTTACTATGCCCGGTATTCCAGACGTG
>CABEEJ010004215.1:0-28968 GCA_901482245.1 Timema douglasi
CCAACCCTACACTTTAAAACCCCTAAAAAAGAAATTTATTTTTCGACTTTTGGCCAGCTTTTCGGGATTTGGCCCCACTGTGCGTCCGTCCCTCCAGGGCTTCCATGACAAGCAACTCTCCATGAAATTAGCACTTGTACGTGGAGGCACTTTTAAAATTAACACCAAAATAAACAGTTTGGATTTACGATCTAAGAAATAAGATTAAATAAACCTAATTTATATGCAAAAAACATAAAATAGCTGAAAAAGTACCTAAATTTAAGGTTAAAATGCAAGAGGTGGAGGCATTGTAACAATGAACTAAAAAAAAAAAACTGTTTAAATTCAAGAGTTAAGATACAAAACTAAATACACCTAATTCACATGCAAAACCATTTTAAAAAAAACTGAAAATATAGCTAGTTTTACAACGTAGTTGCATGCCTACCTGGATGCATTGTTGCAATCAATACCAACATAACTAGTTTAAAATTGTTATCTAAGAACCAAAAATTAACTAAATTGAACTAAGCACTCGTAGTGAGCGCCCTACCACACCAAATCAAACTATGATTTTGGCTCAGTACCAAATAGCAAGCAAGAATATTATTCGCAGTGCTATAGCGTTCAAGACAACCAACAACTTCAAATACCATAAAACAATAAAACCGACTCGATACCAGTGCTTTATGCGCGTACGAATATTCCCGAATAAACACGATCGCCCTTCCCCCATGCGAAACAAGTACCATGGTTTGTACCTGAGACAAGCAGCCGCCACTTATGTTTACTGCTTTGCTCGCTGATGGGATACCGTGATTGTATATAGCTTACCCTATTCCTGGAAAAATAAAGAGTTTAACATTAAAGTTCCAGTTTCATTTCGATGAATATTTTTTTAGTTTACTGGCAACAAACAAACAAGCAAACAGACAAATATTCTGTAAATAAAGTAAATGCATGTTTTTATCCTTTATACTACCGAGAAAAAAAAAGCTCAACAAAAGTTTGAACGTGCAAATATACTATATAGTTTTATTATATTTAGATGGATATTACAAAAATCATCACCAAATGAAAATCAAGCTCGATTTAATAGTACAATAGGACCATTGTATTTAGCTTAATGTAATGTTTCAAACTTTACAGTTTATTTAATAATAATAATAATAATATTTACCACCGCGTATTACTAACCGTTCGGGTTATACGCTGTTTATTTAACGTTGTTTTTCAAGTGAACCCTTAAGTTAAGTTATTTTTAAATACCTTTTCTAGTAAAGAAAAGAGGTTAAACCAATTTATATACCTAATTAAAATACAATCACTACAATTAATTGTAAGCTATTGTATTTTAATAATGAGTTGTGCACTATGTGCCATGTATTATAATTATTATTAGCACCGCGTCTTACTACCCGTTCGGGTTATACGCACTTACGCTAATGTGTAATGATAGGGTGACTGTGAGATAAAATGGAGGACCTACAGTTTAACGTGGAATCCGAACCACGGTGGAGGCCTGGCATTCCACACATTCACAAGATGTCTATGTCAGAGGTGAAGGAAGGGTTTGGTAACCAGATAAATCTTTGCCGGGACCGAGGATGTGCCATGTAACGTTAGCAATTAGTAGCTAAGCTCTACGCATAAATATAGACCTAGTCTTATCTATGTAAATCTTAGATCAAATGAAAGGTGGCAAGCTACTTTTGTATATTTTTTATTTGTCAAAGAAACCGTATTTACTTTCTAATGTTAATGAATAAAATGACTGCAAATATGCCTAGATTAAAACATAAATACAACTACACCAATGGTGACCTGGTGGTCTAGGGGTAAGGTGTCAGACTTTTGTGCTGGCGGCCGGGGTTCAATCCTCAGTCTCGGCATAGATTTATCTGATTGCCAAACCCTTCCTTCACCTCTGACAAGACATCTTGTGAATGTGGGGAATGCCAGGCCTCCACCGTAGGTTCGAATTCCACGCTAAACTGTAGGTCCTCCATTTCATCTCACAATCACCCTACCATTACACATTAGCTTAGTGCGTATAACCCGAACGGGTGGTAAGACACGTTGCTAATATTTATAATAATAATAATATTAACGATTGCTCTCTTACGGGGAGGCATTGTTTCAATGAACACAATGACATTTGAGTTTTATTATGTAGTTATATTTGAACATTTTCCTCTATCCGCATTGAGCGCCGCATTGTCTAAGGCGTCTCTCTCTCGATAGACTAGACTATCGGTTATGGGGAGATCGGAACTCTAATCCCAGTTGAGTGTTCTGGGCGAAATTTTTCCTTAAACAATTTTCACTCTCTCTCCACACAAATGCGGGTACACATCCTATAGTTTCAACCTTCTACATTCCCAAAACGCTGACCCGAATGGATGCTAAACAAGACAAAACAGATCATCTTCTACCTTGAATATTTAATACATTTTATCATTTTAAAATCAAGGTTTATTTTAATAGAGTGGAGCTAAATGAGTTCACCAATAAATATTTAGTTTTTATGTGAAGATGGTGAGTCGAAACCAGCTCCTTCCATTTTATAGGTGGCTTCGATACACACGCAGTCAAAGGAAAGTATCATATATTTTAATAAAACGCTCCATATTCTATTGCCCATAAAATGAATGTGGGCATTGACGCGACAGGAAATAACTTAAGGCCGTTTTAGAACCGGTGTGCCACTTTTTATCTAGCGAAAATATGTTACGCATAATGCCTTAAAAGAATGTTACCTTGAATTTAAATAATATAAAACACAAGCACAACATCTCAATTTAAAGAAAATACAGAAACTCGCATTTGACAAGAGAATATTTATTTTAGGTAATATATAGTCTTTTTATCTACTAGTTTCAGGTAAAGCTTCACAAAAGAATTGACTACTGATGACAGGGATATTTGGGTTTGAAACCCAGCCGTATGTACTAAGGGTGTTTTTTACTATATTGGTTTCCACTCTACTTCCATGAAAATGTGGTTACACTTCCTCTAAATTCAAACTTTCTCATCCTTAACACTTAGACGTTATTAGTACACATGCTTATAGACCTACGCAGTGACAAAAATAAACATATTTTATAGAATATTTTGGTGATACGAATACAACGCTTATTAATATATATTTTATTTTAATATCCTTTGATATACAGCTTTCACTAATATTTCTTTATGAATCATCTTCGACATTCAAACAATCCCGCTATGTTTGAAATTAAAATGTCTATACGTTTGTGAATGTTTATGGGAGGCAAGTTCAAATGGAAATGTGACGACTTTTATCAAACACTGTATATTTATCTTCCATATTGGCATGATGAGTGTAGTGGATATGTGTGTGTGTATGTCAACAAACTCCTTCAAAGAGAAGTAACAAACGAGCAGACCACAAAAAGTGAAAACACACATTGAATTTATTATATGAAGGGAGGGGAGAGGGAGAAATCTATAGATAGTCCTATATTGTGCCATAGTTGTTACGCTATTTTCTTTTCTATCATGTAATCAGCCGTTAAAAGAACTATACATACCTACTCACGCCATTTCTTCATGGAGTAGGCAAGAAACTGTGCATAAAGTTCAAAAAATAAAACAACTCTCTAATTAATCCATCCTCACTAACTTTCTTCACACTTCTCCATCCTAACATACTCCCTTTGGTTCAAAAACATCCATACACCGAGTCATACATGCTATTTTAGTCTTAAAACGCTTAATATTTCTCTTTTTCACACATTCTTATACCGCATTTAGTCACGTCTTACATGGCCTACCCCTTCCTTTTATTCCACACACTCTACCTTCATATATTTGCTTCGTCACTCGATCCACACTCATCTTCTCAGCTTGCCCAAAACTCACATTGATCTAGAGGATTCCCTTTCAAACCACACTCCTTCAGCACCCATTCAATAAAATAATTATCGTAAAGGTTAAATATTAATTAAATGTTCGTTGCGTTGGTATTTAATTGCTATTAAATATATTGTAAGCTATTGTACAGTTTTTATTTCACAAACTAGAGGGTAACACACTTAACAGAGGAAACATGATTGAATTAGAGCCAGAAGGTTTTGGATCTTGTTCCTAAAATATTGATAACGAAGTGATTACATTTGTAAAATAGTGTCTACATTTGAAACAAAAGTAACGACACACGTTTCAGTGGTCGCATGTTATAAGGCGCTAACCTCACTGTAGACTAGACTGCCAATGGCGGGAAGATTGAGGTTCTAATCTTGGTTGGATGTACTGAGGGTTGTTTTTTTTCTAAAATGTTTTTTTATTATCCCTCAAAGCAAATGCGGGTACACTTTCTCTAAATAAAATCCCTCAAACCACTATAGTAATTATTACATAAAAGTATAGCCCGAACAGGTAGTAAGACGCGGTGCTAAAAAAAATATTAATCACATCTGAAGTAGAAGTAAATCCACCAACGCACTACTACTGAGCTATATAGGGTTCAAGGTCGTTTTTCCCTCATAGTTTAAGGCAAAGTCTGTGATGGACATGTGGATATAGTTTTATACTAAGAGCTATCATTTAAATCACATCCGCCGGTGACTCGGTTGTGACTTTATGCTGATAATAGTACAAATATTTACTCGGGACTGAACAACTATTTTTTTAATTAACTCATGATTGGAAAGTCGCATTGTAATAATGTAAAACATACTTTGGTCCATGAAAAGTAGGAAGGTCTCATTGAAGATGTTGTAAGTGCCCACTGCCCACGCTCAGCTAATATTACACATGGTAAATGTTCAGTCCCGAGTGAATCATGCTGTACATTACAAGTGAACTAAGATAGAAACAGTAGCTGGAGTTATCCACACGTCCATTAGTGTCTCGGTCTTAACCCATGAGTGAAGAATGACCTTGATCATTGGACGATTCCTGGAGGGCTAAGGGATAAAGTATTGGCGTTCCAAGCTAACGGTCCCGGGATTGTTTCCCATGTCAAGGTGTCATTTTTCAATTATTAAAATATGACTCAAATACGGATAATTTTCCTTTAATTTTTATTTTACTGTATAGCATTATTTTCTTCCATTTTTATGGATGGCTTCTATTGCAAAAACGTGATTTTCACAATTCATAATAAATATTTTATAGTGCTTTATTAGATATAAATATAATGACTTGGACTTTAAAATTTTAATCTTTAGCTTAACACGTGACTGCTTTTTAGGTTTAAATAATGTGGTAACGTTAATATCACACACGTAATTTTAACTTAATTTCTCTTGATACTACAGATTTTCTATGCAATAGGAAAAAAACTGTTTTAAATACAATATGGAAAATTGAATATACAATAAAATATTACAACAAAACCACCTCTAAGAAACCTCAGTAACATAAAAAAAACTTAAAGAATCTACGTGAATAATCAAATAGTTCATCTAAAAACCTAAAATACTATTTTCAACGTAATTCTTTTCTAAATTATCTTTTGATGGTTTTTATTTAGAAAGTAGGGGTCCGGGGTTCAATCCTCTGTCCCGGCACAGATTTATCTGATTGCCAAACCCATCCTTCACCTCTGATAAGACGTGTATTAATCACAACTTGTGAATGTGTGGAATGTCAGGCCTCCACCGCGGTTCGGATTCCACGTTAAACTGTTGGTCCTCTATTTCATATCACAGTCACCCTACCATTATATACTAGCGTAAGTGCGTATAACCTGAACGGGTAGTAAGACGCGGTGCTAATAATAACAATATTTAGTAAATAAAATAATAAAGTTATAGGTTTAAAAAAATATACTTTAAGTAACATGACCGGGGCTAAAACGTAAAATGATTGAAAAATAAATTTGAGACCCTCTTCCTTAGGCACCTGTCCTTTTTTATGATAGGCAGGGAGGGACGTCAGAAGTATGAGTCAGAGGAAGTGAGGCCTTCCTTTTAACCCCCTCCCCCTCCACCCTTGAAATATGGATGAATTGGGCGTTGCCCCTTCCTCTTAAAATTAGATATGATACATGACCTGAAAATATTTATTATGTTATTAATAACCAGCAAATTAATCGTTAGTTCTTTGATGACCTGATCTTGTACTCGCTTTCCATGGAGTTCTGTTCTAATACTTCTTTTTCAAATAAATCAGGGACACCATCCACTTAAAGGTTAATAGCCTGACAATGCTGTAGTTCTACTGTAAATGGCAGATCCGAAGCTTCGAAACCACTAAAACTGTCTTCAATTATCTTAGAATGTTTGGTTTTGAACCTCACACAGGTGTATTTATAATGAGAGTGGTGATTATGAAATTTTCAAACCACTAAAAAAATCTTAAAATACCTTAAAATGTTCTGATGAAACCCCCACACAGCTGTATTTATTAAGAAAATAACAGTTCTATAACTTCAAAACAATTAAAACAACCCTCAATTATCTTAGAATGACAATGACAGTTCTAAATCTTTAAAACCACTTATACTATCCTCAATTAACTTAAAACATTCTCTTGTAACCTTCACAATGGTGTGTTTCCTATGAAATGGTGGCAGTGAAGCATCCAAACCACTAAAACAATACTAAGTTATAGGCCTACTTTAAACTTTTTGTTGTTGTAATATTATTAAAAATTTTACTTTATTTGTTTTAGGAATGCTAGCTCTTAATTTAAAACCATTTATGTTGGTCTTGAGACTGCTATATTTCACAGGAAACAACATTGAAAACTAGCCTTTTCAAGATTTCTTTTTAATAGTAAAACATAATGAAAGGTTTTTAGTCCTTACTAACAAGTTGATTCAATGCTTCTACAGTTTGGCACAAACCATATTTTGAAATCCCAAACCAATCCCTTATTGAATAATGCGTGATTTCTGTACGTTTACAACACGTTTAGGGGTTCTGTTAGGGGGCTCCTTTAACGAGTTTGCCTATATTACTTGGAGATTTCAAAACTATTTTGAGAAGCGGACTGCATCATAACTTGACGGACCTAAGCACTCTAAGCGCTATCACACTTAGATGGCAATGTATGAAATAGAAAGAGAGGGAAAACAATGGTAATTTTACCCTGAGAGGCCTCTTGTTTAGCTGCTGATAGCACTTAGCCTCTTCGTCTGACGAGCTTACACATTCACTTTAATAATTACAACTTGAAAACATTTATCTGCTTTTTAAAATAACCTTTTCCTGGTTTCTTATTCTAAATAGACATAATCCACAAAGGACTTTTTTTAAATCTACATCCTGGGAGGAAGACTCCTTCAGGACATTTTCATAAACAAGTCAAATAGCCTGATTTATAGATGAGTTATAAAAAAATACGTTTACAAAAAAACTACTTCAAGATAAAAATAATAATTTTGTGAAACTGTAAGACTATTTTTAGAATCATTTAAGAATTTATTATTTTGTTTAAGTTAAATAAATAAAACTCTTTGAACAAAACGTAAATTCATTACCATGGTAGATCCTAACTTTACCTGTTGTGACGACAAAGGTACGTCATTAAGACTCTCGCCTTCAAGCATCAATGCAAAATCTGCTACATGGAGGAATATTTAAGCACCTGGTCAGAAAGTTCCATTCATTATATATGCACTTCATTATTATTTGATGAACTCTTAAATATGTTTCTATGGCTTAAAATCAAATTTGATTTATATCTAACGTATGTACTATCTTATTGACCATGAAGTCTAAATTCTGGGCTTTTAGTAGAAAAATTTAGGTGCGATTGGGATTAATAAATATACAAATCAGAGGGGTGAAATTGAAAACGAAACACTTATCTTCAAACTGAAACAAAAACTATATCTTACCGGTACTCATCTTCTATTACCTTTTCTCTTAAATCAACCTGATTAATTACAATAATTTTAAGTAGAAGATAACATCATGTGTTAATTGAAATTGATTTAATAAAGGTACACAGTAAAAATATGGGGATCATCAAAGCNAAAAAAAAAATATGTTGAGAGTATCAGTTGGTCTGTATTAAAATTCAAAATACCAAGACAGAGTTAAACACATGAATAATGCGAACAACCCTTAGGTGGGGTGGAAGTTTTCATAGCAGAAAATTTTATTCGGCAAAATAAATCAAATATTTCTCGAGTATAAACAGAGTTTAATTTTCTTCACATAGTGATATCAACAGTTATTGAATATTTATCATGAATATATTAGAATTTGACGATAAACTTTTTTAATGGATAGAAAGAGTAGTAATTAAATTCCATGAAACTCTCGACGTATATTCAAAAACTTTTGATGCTAACATGAGAAGATAATGAAACTCCATATTTCTACTGGATAATTATTTTATTTGTGTCGGCCAAACAAATGTTTTACCATAAAAATTACGGAAAAACTAGCTTTTTTTCTCATCCCACTCTAAACCTTTTCAGTGCAGTTAGTATGACAGGTACCCTAATTATTCCAGTAAAAGTCATAAATACTTTGTAACCAAATAGTTTAATAAATGACTTTTGATTGTATTTTTAACTTTCTTTTTAATCTATATTATGAAGTTTTATAATTTTTTCTCTGTTACCTATTTCCCTATCCAGCCAAAAATCCTGAGTATTTTTGTCAAGTACTGTCACCCCTGTTCAAAGACATAAAGAAAATATTATGTTATTTCCTTGAATCATTTTTCTATGATGAAACTAATCTCCCCCACGTTTACTCACGCTATGGCATTAGGAACCCAGAAGTTCATTGTCACACTTACCAGAGTACGCCACCTATCCCTATCTTGAGCTAGTTCTTTCCAGTCCCCCTCATTACACCTTATCTCTAGGCTCAATTCATTCAACCTAATTGCACCATATCTCTATGTTGATCTAGTTCTATCCAATCCACCTCATTATACTTTATTTCTAGTTTGAGCTAGTTCTATTAAATTCACCTTAATACACCCTAATACCTATCTTGAGCATGCTCTATCCAGTCCTCCTCACTACACTCTATCCATATCTTGAGCTAGTTCTATCCAGTCCAATTTACTACACCCTATCTCTATCTTGAGAAATTTATATTCAATCAACCTCATTACACCCTGTTTCTATCTTGAGCTAGTTCTATCCAGTCCACTTTATTAAACCTTATCCCTATCTTGAGCTAGTTCTATCCAGTCCTCCTCACTACACCCTATACATATCTTGAGCTAGTTCTATCCAGTCCAATTCACTACACCCTATCTCTATCTCGAGAAGTTTATATTCAATCCACTTCATTACACCCTATCCCTATCTTTAGCTAGCTCTATCCAGTACACCTCATTACACCCTATATATTTCAGGTCCATTCTAATGTTATCTTCCCATCTGCTTATAGGTCTTCCCAATGGTTTCTTCCTATTGTGTTTGTCAGTAAATACTCTTAACTAGGTTCAAGTTTCTTCCATTCGCAATGCATATCCTGTCCACCGTAGTATTTGACTATCATAAAAATGTCTTGTGATGAGAACAGGGTATGCAACTCATCCATATGTTACCTACTTAAATCTCCATTATCTTCATCTCTTCGTGGACCATTTATCTTCCTATGTACTCAAGTTTCCAAACAACCATGTCATGTAAAGTAAGAGATTATATTTCACACCCATAGAGAACAACCGATAAAACTATTGTTTTGTATATTCTAAATTTTAGATTACTTTTAAGCAGGTGAGATGTCAACAACTTACTTAAACTTAGACTTACACTAGCATAATTTTTTCGTGTTCTTTTTCTGTCCTTCTGAAGGATGAAAACCTATTTTGTTTCGGAGGTGTTTCTTCAAGGAAGTCACAACAAAAGACTTATCCCAACGCACCTCAGGTCAGGTTATATGTCATGTGATATAGTACGGTGGTATGAAGGAAGACTGCCTTTTCATAAGAAATGTTTTCTAGGAAGGTGTTAAAAAACATTTCCTATACAACATACTTGGAATTCGATAGCTAAATTCAAACTTTTTTTTCGCGGGATACAAACAGAGGCTATCCACACGTGTATCTCACTTCCCGCGAATAAAGCTAACTATTTCTGCTCTATTACTCACATCAATTGATGAATAAACTAAAATGAGATAGATTATAGTTCTTTCTCTTTAATGCGTCAAGTATCTTATAAATGGCAAGATTTATTAAATATTTATCATGGTAAAAATAGGTTAAGACTGTGCTTTCATTCGTTGTCCCTGAAGTGTTTCTTGTTAGACACTGTAAGATTATTTCACTGGTAATTTTTAACACTAAAGCTCAGGTATTAGGCGTGAATTTTAGAGGAAATATCAGCCTACCTGTGACTTCACGATAGGTCAAGATAGAATCTCCCATGTTAAGGTAGAATGAAAGGGGACGCGAAAAAAGTTCAAATTTTGCGCAGTTTTTATGGCAAAACATTTTTTTGGTCAAAATAAATAAAATATCGCTTCAATACTAACATTCAAGTTAATTTTCTTCACATGTTATATAAAAAGTTCCTGAATATCTGTCATGAGCATGGTGGCATTTACTAACAAACTTTTTAAATGAAGATAGAAAGTTGTCATTAAATTCCAAAACACCTTCGACAGATATTCAATAAATTTTAAGGTCACCATGTGAAGAAAATTAAATTCTATGTTTGTACTGAAGTAATATTTTATTTATTTTGTTCAAAAAAGGTTTTTCCATTAAAAAAAACTGCAAAAACAATTGATTTTTCTTGCGTCTCCTTCAATCCCACCTCAATGAATTTACGTTTTAATCAGTGAGTGTTAACGATATAGCGTTGAAACTTCAAACATAAATTCTTAGATAGTTCTAAAAATAGTTTAACAACGTCACAGATTTATAATTTTTATCTTAAAGTTTTTTTTTGTAAATGTATTTTTTATTTAATTAAGAGAAGTATTGGTAGGTACTACCTACCCCACTAATACAAATAAATGTGGATAGTCCTCTCAGTTGCAGTAAAAAAATAATTTAAAAACTAAAATATGAAATGTTTGTATTATATCAAGGGGTCGCGAAGGTCTCAAAAATACAAATTAGGGTCAAACCTCGCAAAAGTTTGTAAACCACTGTTTTTTTTATCCAGCTCTTTCTCTCGGTTCTGTGCATTATTTCTTTGCTCATTAAATTTTCACTGACACGAATGAAATTTGTTATCAAGAGCTAAATCCACTCAGAGACTCGACAGCAAAGTTTGGGATTATATACTCTAAACAACTAAGTGCAGTTTACTTAATTGGATTTCCTTAAAGTTGAAATTTGCAAGAAAATCTCTTTTGGCTCACATCTGATGAGATTTAGGAAATTGGTTGCTTCAATGTAAACTAAATGCTAGGAGTGTTTTTTTATTAGCGCTACGTCTTACTACCTTTTTGGGTTATAAGCATATGTACTAATTACGTTAGGGACGAGGAAAGTTTGAATATAGAGGAAGTGTACCCGCACTTGTGGGGAGGTAGGTTGGAAAACCATTTTAGATGAAAACCACCCTCAGTACACCCAACCAGGATTCGAAACCCGATATCCTCGTCATCGGCAGACAATTCTAATACGAGAGTGACGCTTTATACTATGCGGCCATCGAAACAGGTATGAGTGTGTTAATTTATTCTCCATACCAAACATGCATTTGAGATAAAGTGAAATACAATATTCTGTACATCCTTAAGGACACTGACTACCTGTGACGTCACATCAAGACAAGGTAGGATTTCCACTGTTAATGTGTTTACGTTTTATTCGGCGAGATTTTAATATTTTACACTAAAACAAACCATGAATTAGTTTTAAGAAATCTAACAAAAAGTTTGTCACAAAGCTGTTATTTGATCTTGAAGTCTTTTTAAAAAAATGCATTTTTTTTTAATTTTCTACAACGTGGGCTATTTGGCTTGGTTAGGAAAATGGCCTGACCGGATGTAGAATAAGAAAAAAGTTCGTGGAAGCATGTGTCTATCTGGAATAGGAAAGAAGGAAAAGATAATTTTGAAATCTTAGTAAATGTTGTCCAGAAGCAAATAATATAGTGAGTGTGTAAACTCGTCAGAGGAAGTGGAGAAGTGTTATCTATAATAATAAAAGGAAGTGTTTGTCTGTGTGTGTTTGTTTGTTTGTGTGCGATGCCCAGCTAGATCTACGGCACGCAGAGATCTGAAGGGGGGTCGGAAGGGGGTCCGAATGCACTTCAAAGCCAGATTATTAATTTTTTTATTAGATTTTTAATTAGGCTACTTTTGACAAACTTTTGAATAAAATATTTTTAATTTGGTTTAAAATTACGTTTCAGAGATAACGTTTCCATTTGAAATCGGACACTATGAGGGGGATGGGTGGGGGTGGGGGGGGGTGCTTATATAATTCTTATATCACAGTGGGTCACAGGCAACACCGTGCGGTATTGCTAGTGAGTAGATAATCAAGAGGTATCACAGGGCTAACTGCTCATTTTCTTCCCTCTCTATTTCGTACATTAGCGTTTAAGTGTGATTAGCTTGCTCGGATGAAGAAAGTTAAGATAGTGCCTGTTTCGCAAAATATCTTTGGAATCTCCAAGTAGGCAACGTAATTGAACCCCAACTAGTGGGCACATGGCATGGCCCAAAGGTATTCTAGTAGGGTTTCAAGTGACATGTGTTCTATTTCCTAGCTGTATGTACTGAAGTGTTTTTTTCCCCGTAATTAATTATCAGCCTCCCTCAACCCAAATTCGGGTACACTACCTCTATGTTCCACCTTCCTCATATTTACCTCATTAGTTTGAATGAGGATTGTTCAGCAGGGTTTTGAAAGCACCTGACAGTTGTTTGTCAATATTGTTGCATTTTATATCCACATCTATAGCCGTGTAGTTTCTTTCATTGCTATCAATCAAAATGAGAGCAAGAAACAAAGAGTGCGTGAGATAGAGCGTGAGAGATAGATAGAGCGTGAGAGAGAGATAGAGCATGAGAGAGATAGAGCGTGAAAAAGAGAGCGTGAGGGAGAGTGCGTGAGAGAGCGTGAGAGAAACAGCATGAGCGAGAGTGTAAGAGAGTGCGTGCGAAAGAGCATGAGAGATAGTGCATGAGAGAGAGTGCGTGAGAAAGAGTGCGTGAGAGACAGAGAGCGCAAGAAAAGAGAGTGAGGGATTTGGAGGGAGAGATTAGGAGAATGTGAGGGAGAGAGTGAGCAGTAGAGAGAAAGAGAGAATGAACTATTCTGAGATTAGCCGAGCGCATGCGCCGAAGACTAGCGTGCGCGTGTGAATCTTGTGTATCAAGTGTGTCAGCACGACTGAGATCACGTCTTTAAGTGTTTTTTTGTGTGTGTGTTTGTTATTTTGTCAAGAGAAACATCACGTTCTGGCACCCTCCACCCCCCCTCTAAGGGCCCCACCCAAAGCCCCGCTCAACGTATGCGTCATTAAGACCATGTGACAAAGACACACAAATAAGTTCAAGCCACTCTGTGAATCGCCTTCTTACGATTCGTTTAGATAGATTTCAAGATAGAAACATTATCATTATTTAGGGCTCTTTATTTTATTTTGGAAACGTTTCTTACTACCCACTCGAGTCGCTGACTCTCGGTTATTATTATTATTATTATTATTACTATTATTATTATTATAATTATTATTATTATTATTATTATTATTACTATTATTATTATTATAATTATTATTATTATTATTATTATTATTATTATTAGCACTGCGTCTTACTAACCGGTCGGGTTATACGCACTTACGCTAATGTGTAATGGTAGGGTGATTGTGAGATAAAATGAAGGACCTACAGTTTAACGTGGGATCCGAACCACGGTAGAGGCCTGGCATTCCTAACATTCACAAGTTGTACTCTCTGTTATTAATAACAAATTTGGGGAGGTTAGATTTCACGCAGTTTTTTTTTTTTAGCTCCACGTTTTACTACACGTTCGGGCTACATTTAGTTGTACTAATTACGCTAATGGTTTTAGGGATTTGGAAGGCCATATTTAGAAGAAGTGTACCTGCTTTAGCCTGGAGGAAGAGTTGAAAACCATTTTGGAAAACCACCCTCAGTACACCCGGCGGTGATCGAACCCAAATCTTCCCGTCATCAGCAGTCCAGTCTACTGCAAGAGTAGCACCTTAAACCACGTAGCTACCGAAGGGAGTTAGACGAATACTGTGTTGTTGTTTTTAACACCGCGTTTTACTATCCGTTGGGGTTATAAGCTTATGTACTAATTATTCTAATGGGTTAAGGATGTGGAATAATTAATTTAAGAGGACTACCTATGACAGAAAGATCGTGGTTTGATCCTGGTCAGGTGCACTAAGGGTGTCTTTGCACTCTACTTCCACTTAAATTCGGGTACATTTCCTCTAAATATAACCTCCTTAATCCCTAAAACCATTAGCATAATCAGTACATATATGCGTATAACCAAAACAGTAATATGCGGTGCTAAAAAAAACTAGTCCGTAATTATATGTAAAGTCGAATTATCCATGAAAATAAAGGAAATATATATTCTTTAAAATTGAAAAATCACACCTGGACACAGGAATAGATGCTAGGTTATTTGTCTTAGTACGACAATGCTCTCTCTAACCACTGAGCTATCCAAGAATCGTCCTGTACCCAGGATAGTTCTGCACTCTTATTTTAAGGCAAAGTCTGTGAAGGACGTGTGTAAATCGTCAGCTACATATGAGTGATCAATTAAGATCACGAGCTATCATACAGAGCCGCATTTATCAAATGTGGGGCCCTAGACAAACTTCAATTGGCCATAAAGAATTAATTTATTTTTTGTGTTAATGTAATTACAGTAGTGTGTACCATTATACTAATTTTTATCTATATAAGTAGAGGCCCGTAAAAATGGTAAGATGCGATAAAGCGAAAAGTGTCATACAAAGATGGAATTAAGTACTTTTTCCTTTGATAGTTTTTAAATATGATTTACAATGTTTCTGAAAAGAGAAATAAAACGAAATTGTCTTGTTACATGAAATCCTCCTATCAAACGAAATAACACCGTTTTTACAACAACAAAAATACTTTAATTAAACATGAAATTAACAAAAAATTAAGCAGTAATTTTGACCATGCTGTAGTTTGATTAGTGTTTTGCTGTAGTGTAAGCTAACTTTAGGCTACAAAATTGTGAAATATGCAGACGAACTTGACAAAGAATTTTAAAGCAAATATTTAAGGTTTCACTAATAAATCTTAATTTTGTTAACATTGTCTCAATATGTAAATAATATTTAAACATCTCAGATAAAAATTTATTTTGAATAAACACATAATAACACCGAAAAGGGAGATTTAAAAAAAGAAATTTAACAAAAATTAAAACAATTTTTACTGGGCTCTAGCGATAAGGCGCGATGTTCCCTTATTGCTCTCAAGATGTAAGTTGGTGAGAAGGATTTGAATTCAAGACGGATGGCGTAACAGTTGTCACCTCTATGGTGGTCGAGTGAGGCATCGAGCTCGCTGGGGTTGGGTTTCTTGCAGGGGTTTGGAGGAGGGGAAGGGGGGGGTCAAAAGGGGACATGGGAGTTCTTGGTTGGGAAGGGACTAACCGGGGTAGGAGGAATGGTCTGATGTGTGAATACAAGGAGAGTGGGGACGAGGGAGAAGTCGCTAAACAGAACAGTTGCTCCACTTCAAGTCTAGAATAGTAAGTTTGCGATATTTTTTTATCACAAAGTTTTGAACTTTTGTTTGATGTGAGGAGGATTGGGGAGAAGTAAGGAAGAAGGGTGAGGGGCACAGTGGGGAGTTATCATTTACTTTTGAACACAAGGAGCTATTTGATCCCATAACTTAGAATCGAACGTGTCACCCCTCCCCCTTTTTCCAAGAGTAGCGCTTAACCTTGCAACGTAATTTGTCGCAGACCAAATGCTGCATGCTAGTGCTGTCAACTCCAGTCTTTATTATAAGCAGTAGGTGGGTGCAAAGGTCATTTTTAAAATAATGCCAGGCTGTAAAAATGTGAAGTAATATCTAATCTCAAGTCGAAGCTAAGGTTTACGTTGTTGTCACACATAACAATCTTTGTAGTTCTTTAACTATCCATGAAGTGCATCTAGGTAAAGAGAAGGTTTAAAAGAAAATCTCAAAGCAAACTATATAATTTGATGTTGACATTTGTGAGGTTATACCTGCTTACGTTATATATATATATATAAAATTTAATCAATAGTCGGTGTTAAAATACGGTTTAGTATCTGTTATAAAATAATTATCTGTTGAACTATTTCATCTTTGTGGGAGATTTAAAATCTGTTCATAATATATTGAGGTCTTGTTATTTATTCGAAATGGATGGAAGTCTAGGCAAAGGAGATTTGGGCATGACTATTTGACTTTAAAATTCAAAAACTTTGGAGACGCGTACTAAGTGGACCTGCATTGCTATTTTTTTTATAACATTGATCAATTTAAAAAAGCAATTAAAATACTAGTATCTTAGAGTGTACCTTAATTGGCCCCAGGAATATTTTGGTCAACTTTGACCAAGATAGTGGATATTAAACTTCAAGCATAATAAATTGCTGTCCCATTGTATCTTACGAACTCTATGTTCAGGTGAATTCTGATGCATTTTCTTATTCTGTACTCTTATCTTATGTAAAGTCCAATTTTATAGGAACAGATAGAAAAAGAACTAGAACTACTTTCACCTGCTCATATGTCAGATCATGTGATCTGCACCTATGAAATGTGATAGCTATTGTAAATACCTATAAAATAATATAATAAGAATTTAGTAAAATGAGCGCAATTTTTTTTTTTTTTTTTAGTTTCTACAAATCCATTCTTTTTAAAATTGGATTGTAACCTCACTATTTATTTTCCAGACACAGGTTATACCAAATCTCCTATTTTGAACGATAGAGAAACTCTCCCAGAAAAAATAAACTTACCTTTAAAAAGTAGAAACGCAAATTCAGCACATTTTCCCCCCTCTTTTATGTTGGAAAGAAAAACTTTAACGTCGAGAAATGGAGGACGGAGCAATGGGAACTTTTTGAGACGATTAATTTCAAAAACTTGTCCTTATCATTGGAGTAACATTATAATAGAAGTGTCTCAAAGGTATTGTAATTTGGTTTATAGGATTAGTTTGTTTCTTTAACATTTGTGTTAAAATTGTTTACCTTTCCTTAGCTAAAAAAAGTTTTGTTGTTGTAGGATGTTCCAAAATTATTATTTAATGACAAATTTAAATGATCACTTAGCAGAAAAGTTAATTTAGAAGCTCAAGGAATTTGTAGGGGAAAAGGGAGGGGGGGTCACAAGTACAAAGAAAGAACCCCGCTTCCAGAAAAATGTCAACAAATACATCTTTTTAAAATTAAAATTCACATTTTTAGAGGCAATCTTTATGATACAAAAATATCACATTAATGACCCATAAACAGGGAATATCAGGCAAACCTAGGTGGTCACCCAGGGCTCCAGACCAGTCTAGAAAGTAATTATTTGAATTAAATAAGCTAATAATTATTTCTAGATAAAGAAATATTATCAAGATATTCCATCTAATATTGATAATATATTTTTAAAATATGGATTAACAACATAATCTATTTTATGGTTTTATCAAATTTGGGGTCGCTTTCACGCCAAATCACTTTTATATTTAATTAAAAGCTTCTCAAAATATTAAGAGAAAAGGACAAGAATGAGGGGTGAATTTTTGAACATATTGATTACGGGGAAGGGGTTTGGGGAATGACCACTTATTTTTTAATTATTTATATATATTTTTATTTGATTTTAGTATCTGGTATTTAGCATCCTAATATTATTATTATTATTATTATTATTATTATTTGTCATATAGAGCGTGCAGTTTATTAATTATAATATACAGAAAAGTCTACCACAGTGGTCTTGGGGTAAAGTACTCGCCTTAGGACCCTATGTTCATTAGTTCAAACCCAACCAGGGTCAACAGGTTTTTCTTGAGGGATAAATATCCGTAACACAACTTCCTTCGGAGAAAAATAGATCCATCGGACCCATGTCATTGTGGCGTGTTAAAGAACTTTGGAAGGTATGTGAAAATACAATATTCCTGGCAAAATTGTTAGGCCCTTTCACTCCCGCGCATAGAAAATCTCGTGTGCTGATATAATCAGTCAGTTCAGAAAAATTACGTTAAATACCTCAAATAAATAAAAAATAATAATATACAGATTACAACTAAGCAACAGTTTTAAGTATCACTTAGGATGCAGTTAGCCTTTGTACCAACCCTGGCCAAAAGGTGCTATTTTATTATCTACTAAATATTTAAATCGATGTTACATACAATGTCTGAATCACATATTTGATTCAATGTATGATGTGTTCGGTTGCAAACGGATATTTGTATGGTCTGGTAAATTTTGATATTTATTTATTAAAACATTAAATATTAATATTTTTTGACTGAGAATAGTATGATTATAACATAGTGATTCTTTCCTTAAATTTAATCTGAAACGTATGCCGTTATATTGGGTATACTTTTATATATTTTTGATGGGATCGGTCATAAATCTGTCACCACGTCAAAACGTAAACGATGTTTTATTTTTGGTTCTGTGAGAGTGGAAAAGGAAGTTATATTAGCTTGGACAGTAAAATATTATATTTATAGCGCACTTTTGGCGAACTATGTTAACCAATACATCATCAAGAAACTTAAACACAATTTGAAATCCTAAATTAAATTCTTGGATAGTATTATATATATTTTGCTACTTATATTATAGTTTAAATTCACAAGATATAATATTTTACTAAAATTATTTGACATCTTAGAAAAAGAATAGTAGAATTTGTGTTATGGAGGGTGTAGGGGAGGCCAATGCACCACTTCCTCCCCCTCTAAACGCCTCCCCTCCCCCCTTACGTGTGTGAGCCAGCGACTGAGCGTATCTTTCAAAACAGAAGAATGGTTTTACCAGTGTCCAATTACAAACGCATGTCTTTGTGTGAGCCATCGACACCTCACCCACAATTTCTGGAAGTGTAGTGTATGATGATTCACAAAAAGGAAATATGTGGTTTGTAGAGTCGTAGCTAGTTAGTATTTCAAAACAGAGCTAACCTTTATGCACCTTTCACACGGTCCGGGCGTTTGCCCGCCCGGGAGATCACCCGGTCGGTTAGTACTTGGATGAGGTCTTCCCCCGACAAACATTTGTATCAGTCTCTCCCGGGCAGTGGCGGCTCGTGTACAGGCACTGCGGAACTGCAGCACCCCCTATTTCTACTTGATATTATCGATAACATTTAATATAATGAGTCCTTTTTTGTTTAATTATTTTTCTATTTTTGTACTACAATATACTTTCCTTTAGCTTAATGTCAGTACTTCAGTAACCATCACCCAGTTTATGAAAAATATACAAAAATCTTTGTATGGAACTGTGCGCTGCACAGTGCCAATGATATGGTGTTTTACTGTTGTGCGCATGCGCACCTAGGACGGGTGGGAAGGAAGGGGGGACTGCCAGGTAGAGAGAGAGTACTATTGCTCTAGAAGTGCCGGCTCTGGCATGATAGTGGAAGGATTTTTTTTTAACTTGGTATGTGTTTTGCTTAAAAACCGTGTCACATATTCTTGATTTTGATACAGTGTAGAAGAGTGTAGAATTAGATTATTATTCTGCTTCCAGCTATTCTATTTGATTCATTTTTTTCGGTTCTTTTATTTAACAGAAAACTAAATGTGCTTGCAGTACTTTCAATGGAGAAAAATTTCCTCAATTGTCATCCAGAGATCAAGGAGAAAATTATTGAACTTAATGCACAAATTAAAACAACAAGAATGGATTTCATTTTTAAATGAAAGCTTGAACTGTAACAATTTATGTTAAAGTTGGTAAAAAAAAGTTTTTTTTGTTAAGATGTTATCAAGTTCCTAAATAAATTTTCTTTTTATTCATGTTTTTTTCCTTTTATACAATTTTAAAACAAAGGCTAAATATTTTCTGCAGCACCCCCACTAATTTTAGATATGAGCCGCCACTGCTCCTGGGTCCGGACAGTTTCTCAGTATTGGGAGCTAGTTCTTCGTGGGTTGCGATGGATAACACGACGCAAAATTGTTGTTGTGCTCGCTTTGTTAAGCCATCGGTGAAAAAAAGAAACTTTCTAGGCAAGCTTGGGTTCAGCCTATATTAGAAAAGCGACGGTTAGTAATGGAGTAATTTTAAACTTATCAAGTTATTTTTTCTCCACGTCACTTAAAATTCAAAATCAGGTTTCAATTGGCAACATATACTTTTTCACGCATCTCTTCTTTTTTATTATTACGGTCTTTGTATTCCTTATTTGATTTGTCCCAGATTACTGGTTTTTCTTCAACCTGACATATTAATATTTCCACATCTATATCTTGTCTTTTGGTGACCTAGTGGTCTGGGGGTAAGGTGTCGGACTTCTGTGCTGGGGCCCGGGGCTCAATCCTCGGTCCCGGCACAGATCTATCTGATTGCCGAATCCTTCCTTCACCTCTGACAAGACATCTTGTGAATATGTGGAATGCCAGGCCTCCACCGCGGTTCGGATTCCACGTTAAACTGTAGGTCCTCCATTTCATCTCACAATCACCCTACCATTACAACATTAGCGTAAGTGCGTATAACCCGAACGGGTAGTAAAACGCGGTGCTAATAATAATAAAAATATTAATAATCTTATCTTTCGGAGAGCAGTCGGACGACTAAACACCCAGACCTTGTGAAAGCATTTATTGCTCAGTGCGGTCTTCTAAAGACCCGAAGGTTTGTAGCAGGGAGGTCCGGTCGATTTCTGCGCCCGGCCGGAGATTTGCACGGGCCCAGACCGCGTGAAAGGGGCCTTACTTAAGCCTTGTGTGTTTTTAAATTCATATAGAATGTAGCGCAAATGTGATAAGCTAGAACCGCATTCAAGATAGTGACTATAAATACCAATGTGAAGATACCAGTGTGAAGATATAGACTCGTATGGGAGGGTAACATTAGAATGGACCTGAAATATATGGTGTGTAATGAGGTAGACTGAATAAAACTAACTCAAGATAGAGATAGGAGGTTATGAGGTGGACTGTTTAGAACGAGCTCAAGATAGGGCTAGAGTATAATGAGGTGGACTGGAAAGAACTAGTTCAAGATAGAGATAGGAGGTTATGAGGTGGACTGGATAGAACTAGCTCGCGATAGAGATAGGGTGTAATGAGGTTGACTGTATAGAACTAGCTCAAGATAGGGATAGGGTGTAATGAGTTGGACTGGATAGAACTATCTCATGATAGAGATAAGGTGTGATGAGGTGCAATGGATAGAACTACCTCAAGATAAGAGTAGAGTGTAATAAAATGGACTGGATAGAATTAGCTCAAGATAGAGATAAGGTGTGATGAGGTGGTTTGAATAGAACTAGCTCAAGATAGGGGTAGATTGTAATAAGGTGGACGGGATAGTACTAGCTCAAGATAAGGATAGGGTGTAATGAGGGGGACTGGAAAGAACTAGTTCAAGATAGAGATAGGAGGTTATGAGGTGGACTTGATAGAACTAGCTCAAGATAAGGATAGGTGGAGTACTCTAGTAAATGCGGGAATGAACTTTCAATTTGCGAATGCCATACAGTAAGTAAGTAAAATATGATTAGCTTTATTTTCCACACATATTAATCCGAACAGTTGAATATTTGTAATCGACATCACGCAATTTGAATAGGACATTTTAAATTAAAAATAAGATATCTATATCTAATTTGGTGATAGTTATGACCAATATACAAGAAATGGTGACATGTGTGGTTTCTTTTTATAGAAAAGTAAATAAAAGTTTATGCTTAAACAACATTTAATTAATTTTGGTTTTATAAATAAAGGTATTTTTCTTTAAAAACTGTAAACATAATAACCTTAATTCACGTTCTTTCCAACACACAAGGAGTGTTTAAATGCTTTTCAAACTAAAAATAAAATGTTAAAAAGCAATTCAAAACGTCTTGTAAGATATTTAAATGGAAGTAATTCTCCCCTGGTTTAGCAGTGAGGGAGACTGGTGCAGGGGAGGGAACCATGTCGAAGATAACATGAAAAGGGGGTGTTAAACAGACGAACGATCCTAGTCAAGAAGTGGGAAAAAGGGGGGTTCCGTTCCCTGAAAAAGCACTAGTGTTTAGGGACGCAGTAGGTGGTGGACTGGCGGCACAGTAGGTGAGTCTATCAGCTGCCTTTTTCGCTGGAACATCTGTCGATCTCTTAAAACAACACATCCTGTCACGCTTCTTCCTATATTTCTCTTCTTCTCTATAATTCACTGAGCTCCACCCCTGACCTACCCGAAATCTGCCAGAAGCTAGAGAGCAAAGAAACCTTCTTAAACGCAAGCATTGGCAAATTCATTCAGAGTTATTGTGCTGTGTACTTTCGAAAAGACTCTAGAGTTTAGAGGAAATGTACAATCATTCCAGTGTAGGACGAGTTGGAAACCATTTAGAAAAGAATAGTTTCAGTAAACTTGGTCTGGATTTAAACCTGGACCTCCATGTCACTAGCAAAATACACTATATAATACTGACATAATGTCCACGTGACCACTGGGCCTGGGGCACAAACAAAAAAACACCAGACCCACAGCTTCCAGGTTAAAATGGTTGCGCTCTTTGAGAGAGCTTTAGTCCTTCAACACGAGGAACGCTAGTTGCAGTCTTAAGTGGTAACACCGTTATCAAGCAGGCATTTTTGAAAACAGCTCACTTTAAATAGGGTGTTACTAGAGAACGACAAGGATTGCCTTCTAATTTTAATAAACCTGCTTTCACAAAGCTAGGTTCAGGTAGCGGACCAACCCCCAGGCCCTAAACGAGCATACTCATACAGCAAATTATAAACAAAACTTAGAATATAATGTGTGTTTTTTTTGTTCAATCGAATATTTGCAAATTGTCTATTTGTAAACAATGTTCAAATAACATAGATTAGTTAGTTGTCTGAAAAGGTTTGTTCATAAAAAGGGGGTTGGAAGTTGAGTTGGGGAGGTGGTTAGAATGCTATTACTTGAAATATTGAGTTCAAATCGCCACCCCTTTGCAGTAAATAATTTGAAAGTAAGTTGTTTTCATTGATCTCTATACTATACTGGATTGACATAACCACACCGCTTGCAAAGGACTAAGGCGAGACGCTCAAGTTTTTCATCTGCTTGATTGTAAGGGGACAGATTTAACGCTTTATTTCAATATTCTTGTGCGAAAACTTGTCTCTGGTGAATAAAAGTGTTATTTTTTAAAGAACCATTTAAATTAAAGGATATACAATTCAGTTTTAAGGTAATATTTTCAAAATACTAATATATTATCTAATATATTTGAATATGTAGCTATCATCTATGTTGTTAACATTCTGCCAAGGTTACAATATATTTAAATTTGGCTATTAGCTTGTATATTGGTTTCAGAAACCATATAGTATTGAAATTTTGATAAATACAACTAAATGAGGTATCTGATAACTTGTATATATTTGTTTGAATGAAGAACTTTGTGTAAAGTCTTACGTTTACACGATCATTTAGGTTATAGGCTTGTAGGAAGTATTTCTATATTAGTCTACATCAACTTATTTAAAGAAATAAGTCACGTGTTTCGAACTTTATGGTGCTCTTTAAACTTTTTACTAATACATTTGTTTCATTTAATTAATCATACATTGATGTATCTTATATATTCAATCAAATTAGGGAACGATATCAAAATGCCACATTGCCTTGTATGGGTGTAAAAAAAACTGAGATACCCAAAAGTCTCCTTATTTTATACAATGGTATGTAAACGAAAGCTCGGAAATTTCAGCCATAGATGTCCATCCAGTTATATTATAGAGCTCAATGGTTGTTTTACTTATAAGTGTTGTTATCAATGAAAACTGTAACTAACACGCCCCAGTGGCCCAAGGACTCAACCTGCCTCAAGGAACTCAGAGAAGTTCCAGTAAGGCTGAGTGTCTGGTGTATATGTTACAGGAAAAGTAGATTATCCAGTAAGAGTCGACTCGGCCTAGGTAAAGTCGACTCTTACTGGTCTTTTTTTAGTAAAAGTTGATTAAAAGCGAAAAGTGATGAATTTCGATCAACATTTACTAGTCAGAGTTGACTGTACCTAGGGAAAGTATACTCTACCTACCTTATTATTATTATTATTATTATTATTATTATTATTATTAGTACCGCGTCTTACTATCCGTTCGGGTTATACGCACTTACGCTAATGTGTAATGGTAGGGTGATTGTGATATGAAATGAAGGACCTACAGTTTAACGTGGAATCCGAACCACGGTGGAGGCCTGGCATTCCTCACATTCACACGATGTCTTGTCTGAGGTGAAGGAAGGGTTTGGTAATCAGATAAATCTTTGCTGACCGAGGATTGAACCCCGGCCGCCAGCACAGAAGTCCGACACCTTACCCCTAGACCGCCAGGTCACCCTTACTACCTTGAGTTAGTAAAAGTTGACTTTTTGCAAGGAAACGGTCTACTGCCCAATAAAAAGCAAATAAAAAAGCAAAACCTTTATAATACAAAGAGATATATAAATATTTTTATTTATTACAGCAAGGTAAAGATTTGTGACACTTTGAGTTGCAGAGCACATCTTTCTTCTTACATATGCACTTCTTGGATTTGCATTTAGTGTTGCAAGAGCATTTGAAAAATCCTTGTCCACCTCCAAGTGATTGTGAAGTTGCAACAGTCCTCACAGCTATTGTTTTATCCATAGGGACTTCATTTTCTTGGATAATGCTCGTGGGACATTTACTAAATTGAGACCTGAAAAAATATTATCATTGAACTCTAAATAATTTAATATTAGGGGCAGGTAGAGAGAGGAGCGAGAGAGAACTTAACCTAACCTAACCTAACCTAACCTACAAAGAAAACAACAGTAAACAAATAGAGCTGGGATATTCAAAATCGTTGCATGTGGAGTGTAACATCACGGAATCAACTTTTACTAAACCACAGCAGGCATATTTAACTCTTTCTAAGAAAAGTTGATCTGTTTATTCTCTGTTTATTCTCAATCAACTTTTACTGATACTTTTAGTAAAAGTCGACTTTACCTAGGCCGAGTCAACTCTCCCTAACAATCTACTTTTCCTGTAACATATACATTGTCTGTGCCCTGGGCTTAATTTATATGGATAGTTTTGATACAAACAAAATAATAAATTTACTAGAGATGAGTTGAATTATATATTTCTAGAGCAATTCACAATTGCTGTTTTGTTAATTGGCAGTATTTTATCTTAGTAGACATATTATTTCAATACAATCAATTAGTTTATTTTTTTCAACAAAACAAGTCACTGTCATTCCTTTTACCAATAGGTTACAATTTTTGTTTTTAAGTCAAAGCTTTCAAAATTTTACTTGAAATACATTTTTAATATTGTTTGTAATTTTGAATTTCTAGAATATTCTGGGTTTCTAGGTATTCGAACATTCCAAATTTAACATAAAACATAAAATTTT
The DNA here is from genome assembly GCA_901482245.1 of Timema douglasi. Classification (NCBI taxonomy): domain Eukaryota; kingdom Metazoa; phylum Arthropoda; class Insecta; order Phasmatodea; family Timematidae; genus Timema; species Timema douglasi. The sequence continues at coordinate 25,474 of CABEEJ010004215.1, forward strand.
CAATTTTTTAAAAAAGTATTTTTTTCTGTCTAAGATATTGTTATGAATGTTTTAGAAAAAATCCTGGTCCCTATCTTGAGGTACTGTTCAATAAATGATGTTTGACATTAATTAAAATTAAAAGTACAAATGTGTAGTAAAATTAATAAACCAGATTAATAAATATATATTAAAATAAAGAACAGTTCACAGTTGAAATCCACAGTGAAATCATAAACACCAAGTTTTCGTCAATGTTTTAAAAGTAAATAGTCAACTTGATAAATATGTATTTACAGTTTAAAAAGTTACAAAAGACATGTAACATTTAAGAAAAATAAAACTATCTGCCTTTAAAAAGTTTATGAAAAGTTGAGAAATAAATAAATGAAATATTATTGTCAATTATTTTGTCCACCGTGTCTACATTTGCATTTGATGGGAGATTTTACGGCAGTGTAAGCCATCATCAGCCTGGGAGTGAAAACTAGGTGAAAGCGTTGTGTAAATGAAAACAATAAACTACGTAAATGTCTAACATGAATATAATTTACCTTAAAATTTATAAATATTTTAATCAAGTTTACTATTTACTCTTATAATATTGACAAAAACTTTATGTTTATGATTTCAACTATGAATTGTTCTTGGTTTTAATACATATTTATTTATCTGGTCCAATGATTTTACCAAACATTTGTGCTTTTAATTTTAATTATTGTCAAACAATATTAATTATTAATGTGTTTATAGCTTTGTTAATTTTTTTTTACAAAGTTTAACATTTTCAAAGTTTTATATTTTATGGAAAATTACTGTACTAGTGGGGAAAGAGCTGATGGTTTTAAAACAAACAATACTGACGACCTTTTACCCCATTTTTGTGAATGTATAAACAAATTTAACGTGTTTATTAAAGTTTTATTATTTGAGCCTTAAAACGTCAATAAGCACATTAAGAGTGTTTATCTAACACTGACAAATTGTTGAACGTCAGCAAGGAGGTTTGTTTTAGAAATATCAACTGTTTACAAAAAAAAACCAATAACAATATTTAGCACCGCGTCTTACTATCCGTTCGGGTTATACGCTTTAAGTACTAATTACTCTAATGGATTAGGAATTGGAATGGTTGTATTAGAGGAAGTGAACCCGCATTTGCGTGAAGGGAGAGTGGAAAACCATTTAGGAAAACCACCCCTCGTTCACCCGACCGAGATTCGAACCTCGATCTCCCCGTCCTCAGCAGTCAAGCTCAACACGACAAGCGCGTTAGCCAACTACGCCACCGAGGCGGGTACAAAAAAAACAGATATTTTCCAGTAACAAAAAAACATTTTAAGCTATTTTAATGTCTTTATTTAATATTTTTTAACATATGGAACATTTATTATTATTATTATTATTATTAGCACCGCGTCTTACTACCCGTTCGGGTTATACGCACTTACGCTAATGTGTAATGGTAGGGTGATTGTGAGATGAAATGGAGGACCTACAGTTTAACGTGGAATCCGAACCATGGTGGAGGCCTGGCATTCCCCACATTCACAAGATGTCTTGTCAGAGGTGAAGGAAGGGTTTGGTAATCAGCTAAACCTGTGCCGGGACTGAGGATTGAACCCCGGCCGCCAGCATAGAAGTCTGACACCTTACCCCTAGACCGCCTGGTCACCTATGGAACATTTAGGAGATTTTAGAATATTTGCCGTGAACATTTCAGACCTGATGTCTAAAGGGCCCTTTTATGCAAGAGTTTAGTGTCTTTTGTGACATCACCCGCCTCGGTGGCGTAGTTGGCTAACGCGCTAGTCGTGTTGAGCTCGACTGCTGAGGACGGGGAGATCGGGGTTTGAATCTAGGTCGGGTGAACTGGGGGTTGTTTTTCCTAAATGGTTTTCCACTCTCCCTCCCCGCAAATGCGGGTTCACTTCCTCTAATTCAACCTTCCCAATTCCTAATCCATTAAGAGTAATTAGTACTTAAAGCGTATAACCCGAACGGGTAGTAAGACGCGGTGCTAAATATTATTTTGTGACATCAGACGGAAAAACGATATCCGTTCTGTTAATCACCGGGAGTAAAATGGATAATTTTTTCATGTGTACTACATAACGCCAGCGGCAAAAAAGAGTCGCGATAATCTTCTAATCACATGGCATATAATGGGGTTCATTTACGCAAAAGCACCTTTTGTCTGTCGTCCGCTGTCTGGACATAAATACTACCAACCGCTCCCTAATGAGAGGGCTACCTAGTGGGCAAAATAAATACAGTTGCGTATAGGTTTCCATCCAAGGGGGATTATTGTGTAAGTTAAATAAAATTTTATCTTATTTTGCAAACAAACAAAAAATTGATTTAAATACTGAAAGTTTTATAGATGAGGTTAAGGAAAAAATAGCAATTTGGTATTCATCTTCAAGAGAGTACAATAACATAAATCTAATAAAGAATACTGCAAGATTGCACTACGGAGTTTGTTGGCTTAACTTTTATGTATATAAAAATGTACAACGCTGAAAAGACGCTGTCAACACTGTTAAAATCTGTCCCCTTTCACTACTAACTTTTATTGACGGACGGCAAATGTCGCGTTCATAAAATAAACTTAGAAAATCCGCCGTTGTGTGTCGCACGACACCAAACTTGTGCATAAAAGAGGCCTATTAATTAAGAGGTTTTCAAAATACAGCTAACAATTTCATCATATGATTTCACTTAAGTCATGAAGACATATTTTCATTTATTTTGTCAAATTAACAGACGCATGTAACTTGACTATAAATATATATATATATATATATATATATATATCAGCTTCGATGGCCGCAGGTTCTAAGGCGTCACTCTTGTAAAAAATTATACTGCTGATGACGGGGAGATCAGATGTCAGACCCCAGGTGGTTATAGGCCTACTGAGGGTATTTTTACTTTAAAAAAATCCACTCTCATTCCCCATTAATGCGGGTACAATTCCTCTAAAATCAACCCTTCTCATCTCTAGCACATTAGTGTAATTAGTAGGTATGTGTATAGCCAGGAAGTGTAGTAAGACGCAGTGCTAAAAAGACATGACCAAATGAACCTTTGGGACATAATTCTTATTTTAAAAAATTATTAGGAATTGATTTAAAATAAACAAATATAATTTAGTCTAATTACATATTAGGATTCAATTTGAAATATTTTCACTATAAAATCTTCGATTCACATTGCATTATATATATATATATATCTTGGATTCATGCATGCCTACTTATTGGTTAAAATACTTTATGGTGACCTGGCGGTCTAGGGGTAAGGTGTCAGACTTCTGTGCTGGTGGCCGGGGTTCAATCCTCGGTCCTGGCACAGATTTATCTGATTACCAAACCCTTCCTTCACCTCTGACAAGACATCTTGTGAATGTGGGGAATGCCAGGCCTCCACCGTGGTTCGGATTCCACGTTAAACTGTAGGTCCTCCATTTCATCTCACAATCACCCTACCACTACACATTAGCGTAAGTGCGTA
>CABEEJ010004215.1:29027-67792 GCA_901482245.1 Timema douglasi
GTTCGGATTCCACGTTAAACTGTAGGTCCTCCATTTCATCTCACAATCACCCTACCATTACACATTAGCGTAAGTGCGTATAACCCGAACGGGTAGTAAGACGCGGTTCTAATAATAATAATAGTAAAAATACTTTAGACACGTTTTCTTAATCATTATTATTAGTAATAGTAGTAATAGTAGTACCGCATCCTACTACCCATTCGGGTTCTACGCACTTACGCTACTGTGTAATGGTAGGGTGATTGTGAGATGAAATGGAGGACCTACAGTTTAACGTGGGATCCGAACCACGGTAGGAAACCTGGCATTCCACACACTCACAAGTTGTGATTAATACACTTCTTGTCAGAGGGGAAGGAAGTGTTTGCCAATCAGATAAATCTGTGCTGGGACCGGGGATTGAACCCCGGACCTCTAGCACAAAAGTTTGACACCTTACCCCTAGACCACTAGGTCACCTTTTTCTTGATAATTTTTACTATGACCAACCAATATTTCAAGAGCAATATAGAAACACAGGTTGGCGCTGAAAGGCCCTTTAGGAAGTAGTTCTAGTTTTGTGTTAGCGTAGCTCCATACTCGTATATTCCCCTTTATATTTTTCCAAGGAGACCTCCCTCTTAAACATACGAACCTCAGGAAATAGAAGATTAGCGGTGTAGTTTTCTCAAAGTCCGTTTCACAGGATGTCAGGGATTACATTTCACGTTTTACTACTTTCATATTCTTATTTTATTTATATTTCTTGATAGTTACTTGTTACGAGAATTGTTTATTCAAAACAAATTTAGATTGTATAAATTTTCTTATAAATATCCGTATTTAAATCACATTTAAGAATTATAGTTCAATGAAACAAGTACTTATAAAAAATCCAGCAAATATTTAAATAAAGAAAATATATGTATTTACTTAATTTATTTTTTATGCAACCCATATGATTATAACCCATCCGAAATAACCAAATATTTACACAAATTGGGTAGAAATGAGAAAAGTAGAATAGTACCGTGCTCCACGTCTTACTACCCATCCGGGATATCCACATATTTACACTAATGGGGTAGAGATAAGGAAGGTAGAATAGTACCGTGCTCCACGTCTTACTACCCGTCCAGGATATCCACATATTTACACTAATGGGGTAGAGATGAGGAAAGGTAGAATAGTACCGTGATCCACGTCTTACTACCCGTCCAGGATATCCACATATTTACACTAATGGGGTAGAGATGAGGAAGGTAGAATAGTACCGTGCTCTACGTCTTTACTACCCGTCCGGGATATCTACATATTTACACTAATGGGGTAGAGATGATGAAGGTAGAATAGTACCGTGCTCCACGTCTTACTACCCGTCCGGGATATCCACATATTTACACTAATGTGGTAGAGATGAGGAAGGATAGAATAGTACCGTGCTCCACGTCTTTACTACCCGTCCGGGATATCCACATATTTACACTAATGGGGTAGAGATGAGGAACGTAGAATAGTACTGTGCTCCACGTCTTACTACCTGTCCGGGATATCCACATATTTACACAAATTAATAAGGTAGATATGAGTAAGGTAGAATCAGACAGAAAATTAGCCCACATTTAAAAAAATCAAAAATCACTCTCATAGAGTCAGCTAATATTGGAAACCCAACGTAAATCAGACCAGATGAGACTAATGTCTTATTCTGCGTGCTCACCAATATGGGTCTGCTAATATTAAATGGACGAGGAACTGGCCCTTGGTCAATGCATTTGGAACAAACATAGAGACCCCAGTTTCGATTCCTGTCTGGTACGATTTGCATTTTTCCCTAAAGAGGAATCATCCCAACAGTCACTAGGGTTTGGTTAGTTAGGTCAAGTTAGCTTAAGACTCACCCCGGCTCCACAACTCCATACTTACTATTATTACATCATCTCGTTGTGGGTACGACGTGTATGTTATGATTTTTGTATGAACATTAGATGCTTGTTACTATTGTTACAAAAACAATTTTAATATATTCATACATCAAGTCATATTATTTGCAGCTGTCATTTTTGATAGATATTTCCAATACCTTTAGAATAACACTAATTTTATAGTAGAATGTAGATGACCTGGTGGTCTAGGGGTAAGGTATCGGACTTCTGTGCTGGGGGTCCAGGGTTCAATCTTCGGTCCCGGCACAGATTTATCTAATAGCCAATTCCTTCCTTCACCTCTGACAAGACGTCTATTGATCACAACTTGTGAATGTGTGGAATGCCAGGCCTCCACCATGGTTCGGATCCCACGTTAAACTGTAGGTCCTCCATTTCATCTCACAAATCACCCTACCATTACATATGAGCGTAAGTGCGTATAATACGAACGGTTAGTAAGATGCGGTGATAACAATAATAATAATATAGTAGACGTTATCAATTTTGACCGTAAAAATATGTTTGAATTTTCTCTACTGTTCTTCCAACCAAAATCAGAGTATATTTAAATTCTAGAGGTGTATTATGGGAAACTATTTGTGCCACCAGAGCGCCTGAAAGTATAAACACACAGGGGGCGACTGAACTAGATAATAATATATATCTCCCGGTCAAACATACCAATCGAAAAAAAAAGCCTCGGTGACACTCAAAGATATGTGTACAGATTTTTTTTTTTTTTTTNTTCTTACAGCTACTTTGACTTTAATAGCTTCGGAAATAATTGTAGAACTTTTAGAATGTTCTCGGTAATGAATTTGAAGCCAAAATCTTGTATTTTATGTTTAACTTCCCCTACAACTTGTCTATTTAGATAATTGTCAATGATTTAGACACATCCCACAATGGATATTTCCAGTGACTCCAGATATGTGCAAAAAGCATTGTGGTTATAATCACACTAAAGAAATATTTGGTTATTTTGAGAAGAATTTATCAAATTTGGGGTATTGGTAGAGTTAATAAACCTGCACTAATTTTAAAGGCTAAAAACTTGGAAACTATAAAATAAGAAAATTTCAGACATAAATCCCTTTTTTGCACATTAATATGAAAAAAGGAATGTTCTTAGTAGTTGTCATTTGCTTATTTTGGCACAATAAACAAAGTCTTCAAGTTCACTGATTGCATTAAAAATGTTGTATTATACATGTGGTTTGTATTGAGTGAATCTTCTATTTACCATGCGTCAGATCCTATTGTATTTTACTCTTCTTTGGTCCTTTATTGTGTTACAAACTACAAAGAGCACGTAATCAGCTTTTCCTTGTTAAAGCCCAAACATAGACTCCGTATCCTTAGGTCCGGGTTCGTAGTCCGTGGTCCATGATAAATCTATCCCACAATATCAGATTTCTCTGGCCACAGAGTCCTTATCCGTAAGTCCATACTCCGTGGAAGTTGATCCAAATTTAACTTTCTAAGTACTAGTTTATACGGACTACCAATCACATCTCAGTAAATATGGGCATGCGCGCTGGGATCCATCTTTTAAATACCAAAATAAATTGTTTATGCTTAGATTTTTTTTTGTGATTGCTTATATGCTTGTTAAAGATCAAACCCCATAAATACATAAAGGAAGCACGAAAATAATCTTGCTTTGTCGACATACAGAATACTATAACCTACATTTGTCTTGCATTTTAAGGCTAATATATTTTAAGTTTGATAGTTAAAACCATGTTATAAATATATTTATTGTGATTTTACTACATTTTAAGTATACTTTGGAAGTTTTCTCAAAAACAACAAACAAAATTTTTAGTTTCTTTTATTGATCAGTTGACTAATTAACGCTCGCTCCTTGCTGTAGATGATTTTCTTTCGAAGTGTTCGATTGGATGAAGTCTTTGACTATATCATTGGTTTAAACGGCCACGTGATTACGGATATAGACTGTATAATCGCGAATAGAATTTCTTGAGGACCAGGACCACGAAGTATGGACTACGGATCTACGGATATGGAGTCCGGGTTGGGGCCTTTACCTGGTAGCATTTGTGAAAAGATTGTTCAGATCATCAAAACCAATTATTATTATACTCTTATAAACTCCATGCAATTGCTATACTTGGCTAGGTCCATTTCCTCTATTCTGTGGACACCCTGTATATGTTTACAATAAGAACTTGAACCAACAAACTTTATTGAAAGACTGGAGTTATATTTATATGTGTGTGTGTTTGTGTTTCTGCTAGTGGTTTTCATCCAAGAACAAGTCTGAGCATTGGAGTCATATTACAAGAGTTGATATATTTGAACAAAGATTATCACAATAAAGGATCGGAGGAGAAGAGGGAGAAATAAGCCCCTATTTTGGGAAGGGAAATTACAGTCTGACAACCTATATCGAGATCTGAAATGGTTCGATACGCTGTCTGTCGGGATTTAAGGAAAGCTTGAGTTTGGTCCCTTGGACTTGTTATAGCAAGTGTATATTGGTTGTTTTTTTTGTGTGTTTAAGACATAAAAATAAATTACAGTACACATTTTTTCGGTTTACATATTGTGTGGTTTAAAATGTTTACGAAATTGTTAAACCGGTCAAAGTTAGCTGAGTTATTATAATAAAAGTTGCTTTCAATAATTATTGATGTGTGTTTATTTTGTTATTAAGGATTATTTTTTCATGTGTGCCACGTCTTACTACCCATACAGACTATCCACATATTTACACTAGTGTGGCAGAGATGAGGAAGGTAGAATAGTACCGTGCTCCACGTCTTACTACCTGTCCGGTATATCCACATATTTACACTAATGGGATAGAAGTGAGGAAGGTTGAATAGTACCGTGCTCCACGTCTTACTACCCGTCCGGGATATCCACATATTTACACTAATGGAGTAGGGATGATGAAGGTAGAATAGTACCGTGCTCCACGTCTTACAACCTGTCCGGGATATACACATATTTACACTAATGGGGTAGAAATGAGAAAGGTGGAATATTACCGTGCTCCACGTCTTACTACTCTTCCGGGATATCCACATATTTACACTAATGGGGTAGTGATGAGGAAGGTGGAATAGTACCGTGCTCCACGTCTTACCACCTGTCCGGTATATCCACATATTTACACTAATAGGTAGGGATGAGGACAGTAGACATTTGAAGAAGTGTAAACACATCCTCGAAGAGGGAAAGTTAGAAAACAATTTGTATACACCTAGATGGAATTAGAATCTAGATAACCCACCTGTCATCGGGAAATTAGACAAGATGAGAACAGTAACTAGTTTATGAGATTTAATGTATTTAATATTTTTAATAGATCTACACGTTTAAGACCAAACATATTAACGACTTAGTTCTAAGGTGTATGGACGAATAGAGTGCCTTAGACAAAATACTCCGGCACTTGCTCAGATAGAGAATGGAAACACCAGAGAAGATTGCATGTTAAAAACTATCCTTAGCTCACCCAACCTTGATTCCCTTGACCCCCTTCCCCCGACCCCCTGTCATCGTTCAACAAGTCTATTGCCATTGGGGTGTGGGCTTCATTTATTTTTATGGTTATTTTGTTTCATTGACAATATTTGAATTTTAATAACATGAGATTTATTTTTCACTTCGACAATCATGAGGTACAACCAACAAACCTCGTTAGCCGCATGGTCTAAGGCGCTTCTCTCGCAATAGGCTAGACTGCTGAGGTAGGGAAGATTGTGTTTTATCTCGATCGGGTATATTCAGGGTAGTTTTTACTAGATGGTTTTTTCACTCTCCCTACGTGCAAATGCGAGTAGAATTCATCTAATTTCTAAACTACTCATCCCTAACACATTAGTGTAAATCGTAGCATAGTCTTATAACTTGAACGATAAGTAAAACGCACTGCTAAAAGAAACCCGGAACAATCCGCCTTTTAAGACTAGAGGAGTTTCATATTTTAAGTTAACTTTCCCAAAAAATAGTAGGCTGTCCATCAACCAAAATTACATTTAAATTAAAAGGCTAAATAATGTAAACTTAATAACTACATAAATAAATATATTAGTTTACTTAAAATATCAGTTGAATCTTATGGTTTTTGTGCTATCTATTCAATTGAGAATAAATGGAAACAAGCGACGTACGAAAATAACTTTTGTGAATATGGCGCCCCTATATTTCATTTCATTTCATCTCCCACTCACTTGTCGGGGCAGGGGGATTCAATAGTGGGGGAAGGGGGGGAATTTCTTCCCTTTCACAAAGTTTGCAATAATCTATAAGTTATGGAAAAGTAGAAAAGGGGATTATTATGTCAATTTTTATATTCCAGTGATGAAATTGTTGTTTTATTTGCCTTTAAAAATAGTTTGATCTTGAGCTTGGTTGGCTAGCTAAATTAATTTTATTATATATATAGAAAAGAGAGAGATATAGAGAGTATATATATAGAAAAAAGAGAGATATAGAGAGTATATATATATATAAAAGAAAAATTAGTCCAGACATGGATTTTATCACGTGAAAACACAAAATTCAGGGGTTTAAAACTCATTCAGGGCACAAAATGTAAAATTATTAATTAAGCTTAACGGTGGATTCTCGAACTATTACCTTAAATAAGTTAATTTAAGAAATTTAACAGTAAATACAAAAAATGTGTAGATTCAAAAAGCTAATTTTGTATGTTTACTTTCAGCATTCTATGAATACCAAGTTGAACTTATATATTCAAGATATATCTAATTAAAAGATTAATTTAAATAGCTCGAACAATGTTAAATAATAATAATAATATTTAGCACCGCGTCTTACTACCCGTTCGGGTTTTACGTACTAATTACTCTAATGGGTTAGGAATTGGGAAGGTCGAATGAGAGGAAGTGAACCCGCATTTGCGTGGAGGGGGAGTGGAAAACCATTTAGGAAAAACCACCCCCAGTTCACCCGACCGAGATTCGAACTTCGATCTCCCCGTCCTCAGCAGTCGAGCTCCACACGTCAAGCGCGTTAACCAACTACGTCACTGAGGTGGGTTCGAATAATGTTACCAAATTGATATTTTTATTACTATGTGTCATAGTATTAAAATTAAATACACCATAAATAGTCTAAATTATTACTAATTAATGCTATTATAAATATATCTAAATGTATTTTTAAAAATCTACATCTATTACTGTTTCAAGCCTGTGGCCTTTGTCAGTTTTTTTATTAAGTAATATATTTTCTACTACCAGATTGCTAGGGCTGTCTTAGTTTCATTCGCCTTTTAATCTAGCTTAAGACTAGGACAGGCACGACATCCAGTTCCCGCCCGTCAATTTATCAATATGAAAGAGTAAGCCCATATTTCATCAATGATACATTTTCAGCCATGGCAGGAATCGAACCCGGTAGCCTTTGTTTTGTAGGCAGACACGCTACCAATTGATATAAGGTGTCGGATTAAATATATAATGTTATTTATTTCTCAATCAGGCCTACTGATTTAATATCATTTACCAGTTAAAGTGAGTGATTTTTTATAAAAATAATTAGAATTGTTGGTGTTTATGCTTTAAGAAATAGCAAAATTTCCACTACACACTTTCAAAAAGGTGTTCATCTTTTTTTTAGTACAGATTTGGGCTATTTTATTATATCCACTACGGACAGAATAAGTCATAAATGTATTATTATTATTATTTTCTATTATTATTTAGCACCGCGTCTTACTACCCGTTCGAGTTATACGCTTTAAATACTAATTACGCTAATGGATTAGGAATTTGGAAGGTTGAATTAGAGGAAGTGAACCCGCATTTTCGTGGAGGAAGAGTGGAAAACCATTTAGGAAAAATAACCCCCAGTTCACCCGACCAAGATTTGAACCTTGATCTACCCGTCCTCAGCAGTCGAACCTAACACGACTAGTGCGTTATCCAACTACGCCACCGAGGCGGGATCATAAATGTAAAATAATAAGCGAATGTGCGTACAAAAGGTTTATATTTGTCTACGTAATATTGTGTGTAATAATATATCAGTCACCCACAACTGGGAGCTAACAGACTAGACCATCAGTCTCGTCTAGTCTAGTTTGCCGTGAGGTTAGGTTCAAATCCGGGCAGGTGTAGTAAGGATGTTTTTTCATAAATATTTTCTCCCCTTCACTCTATTCCTACAAATGTGGATACATTACCATACATTTTAGGATTATAGCCCCTACCTTTTAGTATAAGATGAGCAATCTTCTCCGAAATAATACTTATGTCCTTAACTTATTTTCCCTGATTTATTAAATAAATTAATACTTCTTAATTATTTATTCTATAGAATTAGGAACTCAAAAATTAATTGTTTACACTTTCAAAAGTACGCCACCTATCCCTATCTAGAGCCAGTTCTATCCAGTCCAACTTTTTACACCCTATATCTTCTTGAGATAGTTCCATCCAGTACACCTCATTACAGTCTATCCCTATATTTAGCTAGTTCTACCCAATTCACCTCTTTACACCCTATCCCTATCTTTAGCTAGTTCTACCCAATTCACCTCTTTACACCCTATCCCTATCTTTAGCTAGTTCTACCCAATTCACCTCATTATACCCTATCCCTATATTGAGCTAGTTATTTTCAGTTTACATCATTACACATTCTCTCTTTCAGGCCCATTCTATTTCAATCTGAAATTTACATGAATTAAATATCTATTATTTAATCAAGTGAGCTATAAAAAATTTGAATGAAAATATCTGTCATCCATGCATAACACCATAGCCAGAGACGAGTAGTTCTAATTCTTCTGACATTTTTTTTACTTTTTATTGTAACTTTACTTAGACTAGTTCTCTGCTTTAATTTACCATATCCTATTACTTTTATTTTACAAATCTTCATTTCATATAACTAGTTTATTGAAGCTGTCCTATAACATGAATATAAAAAAATAAATTACTTTAGGGTATATCACCTCCCACTAGTGATTCTAGAACAGTTACAAAACAAAAATGCCAATAAAATGTGGTCAATTTACATTACGGTAAACTTGTGGATAACATGTACTGGTCATAATACGTGATTTAAAAAAAACCCAACAAAAAACACAAATACGCCAAAAAAAACTTGTACGTATCTTGTTCAGTAAAGAAGCCTTACCTTGCTATACATTACCACCACGTTCTGATATGAAATAAAACTAAAAGTATGCTCCTGTTTCAAACGTGAAACGTGTCTCAGTAAATCTAAATTTTCCCTCTGAAGCTAAAATAATTCAAAACAACACTCTTACATGTGTTTTTTTTTTTGGAGGCAATAACTAAATCATGTCCATCCTAAACACTAATATATTCTCTCAACGTGGATATGTTTATCGAAAATAACATACCAGAGCAATGTTTTCCTACTCCCCCCCCCTCCCCTTAAGAACAAGAGAAGATGTGTTTGGTATTTTTTTTTTCTTCTTTGTTTTCCTAAGGGACTAATTTAAATGTAGGGCATTACTTTGGGATGTTGTCGAATAATGAAATACAATGGGTGTAGCCACGAAACAATCAATCTTTTCCCCGTTAAAACTGTCGTATCCAATTAGATTAGAGGCATCTGCGAGCTATCGCAGTGTGCATATCGATATCTCGCGCTTATCTGTGCGGTGTTGTTATGGGTGGAGGCATTCAAGAGAGTGTCCGCCTTATATAGAAAGAGTGGAGCAAGCCCAGATCTCTTCAATAACCTGGCAGCTACGGAGTTGAGCCCCGCCCAGAACACTGCGTGATCAAGTATCCTCGGGTTATACCAAAACTTGAACGCATCGCTGGAACAGCAACAACAACAAAAACAACAACAAAAAAACACGATACTCTCGCAGTAGACTAGACTGCCGATGACGGAGTGATCGATGTTGGAATGGATGCACTACTGAGAGTGGTTTTTCTACAATGGTTTTTACACTCTCTCTCCACGCAAATTCAGGTACACTTAATATTAATATAGCAATGCAATTAGTATATAAGCGTATAACCCAATTGACTAGTAAGACATGGTACTAAAATAAAAGCATGCCTTACTATAGGTGTGTGATGGAAAATTTAACGTTTGAGAAAATTTACCGTAAGGATTTTCCCTTATTTTTATTTCAGATTTTTTTGGGTTTCACCACGTCTTACTACCTGTTCAGGTAGTACACATCAGTATATGATGAGGTAGGGATGAGGAAGGAAACATTTTAAAGGTAATATACCCACATTGGCGTGGAAGGAGATTGGGAAACCATTTAGGAAAACCCCAGCCTCAGTTGATCCGATTAAAACGAGAGTAACGCTTTAGGCCATTAGGACACTGAAGAGGCTTTTTTGAAAAATGTTCAATTTTTATTTTTTGTCTGTAATCTATTTTTTTCTTAGCAGGGAGTATTTCCAACCCTTTGGGTTACACGCAACTGTACTAATAACACTAACGTGGCAAGAATTAGAGACTGTCAGATTTAGGCGAAGTGTACCCGCACTTGCGTGGAAGGGGAGTGAAAAACTATTTAGTAAATACTACCCTTCATTTACCCTCCAGGGATTTGAAGCCCAATCTCTCCGTCATCGACAGTCCAGTCCATTGTGGGAGAGACGCCTTTGACCATACGGACCCCGAAGCGGTTTTTAGTTAATATTATGGAACAAATGCGATCAAGATATATTAAGTTCTAAAGTTTTCTCTTCAGTTTAATTTCTCCCTAAGACGTTAACACCAGAAACATTATCAAATGAGCTACAATAAAGCAATGACAACGATTACAAATCTCTTCTCACCCTTGTGTATGGACTACAGCACTTCGTGGTTGGATGTGCTACTAATATCAGCTCGGCAGGACTATGATCAAAGTCTTAACGAATACATTTACTTCTTCTGGGGCTCTATGATCTTGGTTAACATTTTAACTAAATATTATCATTTCCAATTGTTATTATTTGTTTTGATTTTTATTCCCCAGTATATCATTACTGACATAATTAAAATAATTTCAAGCTTGGCATATGTATTTGCAAATCCCTTTTACTTTCTCTCCCGCAACCTCATCCACTCGTCCCTAAACACTCTATTTGATGGCTTTTTTTTAATGTAATATAGTATTACTTTTTTAATTCAATATCTAAGGAGCGTATAACCCAAACGGGTAGTAAGAGGCGGTGCTAAATATTATTATTGATATCTAAGGGCTATCTAAAAACCTGAGAAATATTCAAAATTCGAATTGGGTAAACATTTTCATGAGTGTCTACGCAAATGGTACACAATAAAGCAATAACCTCAAATATTATATATATATATATGTGTATATATACTATGACTATACAATAACCACATACACAATATATAGTCTACTAACATGAAAAAACAAGAAAAATGTAAACAAAAAAATATAAATCTTGGAAAAACTAAGATACCAAAATTGTATACTTATATCATTGAGGACGCTCAACATGAGAGTTTACGCCTTCCGTGCTGGGTGTCACGTGTTTATATAGTCACATACAAGCGAGGATATCCGAGCCAGCTCATCCCCTTTCGTCACCGGTTCAGAATTCCATGCTTTCTCTTTTACTATGCGTCAATAACTGTAACTTTATTTGAATCCACTTCAGTGGCATAGTTAGATAACGCACTAGATTCTTGTTTAGCTAGACTGCCGAGGACGGGGAGATTGAGGTTCGAATCTCGTTCGCGTGAACTGGGGGTGTTTTTTTACCTAAATTATATTCCCCTCTCCCTCCACGCAAATGCGTGTTCACTTTATCTGTATTCAACCTTCCCAATTCGTAACCCATTAACGTAATTAGTACTTAGGCGTATAACCCGAACGGGTAGTAAAACGTGGTGCTAAATAGTAAATAAATATAACTTTATTTGACATTCTTGGCAAAATGGGGTGATTTAATAAAGATCGTTAAGTTAAGTTTGAGATAAGTACAAAATGAACAAATTAATGTCTAGGCTTTGAATTATCCAAATATTTCCATTTAAAATTTGAATTAAATGTTATTTTTTACCATTGATTTGAATATGAATTTCTTGGGGACTCATGGTGGGTTCGAAATATTCAATTTTTTCTAATCTACCAATATTGAACTAGCCAAATCCTACTGTATATTCTAGGTGGCATCTCTCTCAATCCATCTCCTTCCCCTACTCAGTAGACCGCAAGCCGCCACTGCAGTAAATTTTATTAGAAAATATTCATCTTTAACGAGGACGTACCGGGTTCAGCCAAGAATTCCATCCATATTCTTAGGGTCTCTGTGACCGACACTAGAGTGTCTCAAAGCCATCCCAGAGTCCTGTTCGAATGAGCAAGACACTGATCACCAGTGGTCCATGGGGGAATCTCACTTCAGTCTCACATAGAATAATGTGTCGCACATATTTCTAGGAAAGGATAGCCATACATTAAAAAAAAATCCGTGATACTTCCCTGATCTAAAAATCTAAATTTTCCTGACTAAAATCTATGTAAGAAGGGATAAGAATGTCAGAAAAAATAAAATACTCCAAATGTTAGAAAAGATTACTTTAGGAAAAGCACTACACTCAAACAAATACAACATTTTCATCGATCATTACAAAGTTCCTTGTCATTTTATTGATTTCTCCTTCATTTTTAGGCTCCCTTACATTTCCATCTTCTCCATATTTCACTTGATTATTGTCACCCGTAAATAACATTTCGATTGAATTCTTCCCGAGGGTTATTTTAAGGTTTTGTAAAACCAATCCGCTATCTTTCAACAATATTTAATGAAATACGACCACCCTTCAGACATAATACTGCTAAAGTGATAGTGTAACCTACCTAATGTATTGACGGTACATCAATTAAATATGTTACTGTTCTTCCCTTCAGAAAGCGATCATGCATATGGGAATGAACTAAGCTAAAAGAAAGAAAAAAAAAGGGTGAAATATTCTTCCATCAGAGAAGTGTATCGGGCGTGAATTTGATGCTAGGACGAAGGGAAGAGTGTTATAATAGACACAGCACGTTTTGTTTCTTGACATTTGATTCCTAGATACAGATAAAAATGAACAAGCTATAGTCTGTGGAGTGTCTTTTTGGCTATCGACAAGATTAAGATGTTAATGGATGTATTACGTGTAATGGCAGCTACAACTTTAAGTATACTCATTGTTTAAATGTCACTGAAACTTTTTTAGAATGACGGTACTGTATAAGGTTTGACAGGACATCTGATCCCGAAAGAAACAAATACAAAACAACGTTGCCATATCTAGTGGTGGTCTCGTTTTATTTTATTAAGACTTGAAAAAAATGTTCCAATTGGTTTTGGCATGCGAGCTCAGAAGTTGACTCTCTTTCTATCACAAAAGATGATGCACTGAAAACTTTAGAAAGTATAAAATAAATTTTGAAACATACTATACTATCATTGACATTCAAGGATCATCACCGAAACCCACTGGTGACGATCCAAACAAACACACACACAAAAGAACCAATTTGTGCCGAGCACCTTACAGGCTATTAGATTAATTTGGGAGATGCAAGTTCCTGGTTGTCGACGGTAAAACATCTACATTAGTCCAGACTTAAAGGTTGAACTTGCCAACACCTCGATAAACAACTTACCTTTTACCCTGACACACCCTCTGAAATTATGTCTTGCTAGATTATGACTGTTAACATGTTGAAATGTTTTGAAAAAAATCACACATTTACTATAACAATACGTTATGTAAATCAAGATGAAGGGACCATGCTGTTGTGGAATATATAAGTTCTAGACGCTTTAGGAAATATGCAATATGTGGAGGAGATGAGTTACTTCCTGATTGAAACTAAAAAAAATATTTATTAACTTCTTCTTTCCTTGGTACTTGGCTATTTAAAAAAAAGTTGGTAAAGAGATATAATTAAATTTTTTATTTTCGAAGTCAATCTCCAAAAATCTCAATTTATGATTTATTCTTGCAATTTCAACGCTAATGTATTTTACAGATTTTCTAGATTCCTTTATCACTGCTCATCCTTTCTCTAACACTCTTATAAGGATAGTGATTTTACAATTTTTATAACAAAACCTTATTTGGCCAAAGTAAAGAATATTTCACTCCAAAAAACCTAGAATTTAATTTTTTTCGCACGGTGGCCTTAATACTTCTTGAATATCTATCAAGTGTGTCTTGGAATTTAATGACAACTTTTTCTCTTACTTTAAATGTTTGTCATCTAATGCCGCTATGCTCCTGACAGTTATTCAATAATTGTTGAGATTAACATGTGAAGAAAATTTATTTATATGTTTATACTGGAGAAATTATATTATATTGGTAAATAAAAAAGTGTTGATATAAAAATTGCAAAGCCACCGATTCTTTTTCGCATCCTCTACACTCTCAACTTAATATATACCCTTATGTTAGAAATAGTGCTTCCCACTTTGGTTTCTTGCATGGTACTTACCTTAGAGGTCTACTTGAATCAACTTTTTATCTGATTATCTTTGATCAACTGTGCATATGATGTATTTCATTGGCGCCAGGTGGAATCTCAACTTTTATAGCCTCCAGAAGTAGTGAAAAGGTCTACATGAAACTGTAATAACTATAATTAGTTTGGTCTTTGTCTGATACTTCTGGTGTCCAAAGTTGTTACATGAACTGGACTCAACTAAATGATATTAGGTTTGACTCTTGGCTGGGTAGTATAATTATTAGAATATTATATTAAGAGAGTAACAGAATATACAGTGTGTACAGTAACACGTGAAGACATATATCCCACCTGCCTCAGTGGCGTAGTTAGCTAATGCGCTAGTTTCATGTTGTGCTAGACTGTCGAAGACGAGAAGATAAAGTTTCGAATCTCACTAGGGAGAACTGGGGTGTTTTTACATAAATGGTTTTCCGCTCTCCCCACACGCAAATGCGGGATCAGTTCTTCTATATTCAACTTTCCCAATTACTAGCTCATTAGCATAATTAGTACATAAGCGTATAAACCAAACGGGTAGTAAGACACGGTGCTAAGTATTACTAAACATGTGTCCATTTGAGTTTGTTTCAAAGCTATATTCATGTTTGTACCCCAGTAAAGTGGGGCTGCTTAACACTAGAGGAAGTGATCATAATGGTCACTTTCTTTTTGTATGCAATCATTTCAATGTATTATTATTATTATTATTATACGGGTGATCTGGTGGCCTAGGGGTAAGGTGTCAAACTTCTGTACTAGAGGTTCGGGGTCCAATCCTCGGTCCCGGCACAGATTTATCAGATTGCCAAACCCTTCCTTCCACCTCTGACAAGACATATTGTGAATGTGGGGAATGCCAGGCCTCCACCGTGGTTCGGATCCCGCGTTAAGCTGTAGATCCTCCATTTCATATCACAATCACCCCTACCATTAAACATTGGCGTAAGTGCGTATAACCCGAATGGGTAGTAAGACGCGGTGATTATAATAATAATAATAATAATTTCAATTTCAATTTCCTTTATTATAGTGCTGGCCAACAGTCGTAAGACCTATAACAGGCCAGCACTGAAAAGTACACACGTACATACCTTATAATACATATATTTACACAAGAAAAAATGATAGACAAAAAATGGCTAAATAATGTTATATATTGATAAATAGTTACGAGATAAAAAGTAGTTAATAATAATAACAATAAAAAGTTGCATTAAAAACAAATAACTAAATAGTAAGCAGTAACATTATGCAAAAAATATATCAGAATATTGTAAGTTTAAATAATATAGGCAGAACCTCTACATGATAAATTATTGATATGGGACATCCTTAAATAACTCTCTGAGTTTAGCTTTCCTTTTATGATAAAAGTCAAATTCGACAAATCTAGAATTGGCGCTATGGATACAACGACCTATAGGGCTCGTCTTATAAGAGCTATCGAGAAAAAATAATTTAGGATTACGAGAAGCCCGAGAAGGGATATGAACGCCTACATGATCAAGGGCAAATTTGCAATAAATATTGTTATTGAAAATATTAAAAACAAAAAGGGCATCACAATAAAGTCTACGCGAGAAGAGAGTTTGGAGCCCTAAGAGGTTTCGAATTCTGTCATAATCATAATAAATCCGGTTACTAAAGAATTTATCATAGCATGCAGCAACAAATTTTCTTTGGATGTTTTCTAACCTAAGAGAGTCAGTTAAGGTAATGGAATTCCAAGCAACAGTGGCATATTCTAACTTAGACCTAACCAGGGCGTAATACAGACATAAAAAACAGTCAACTTTCTTAAATGATATAGTAATAAATTTAATAAGCCCAAGTAATTTCAATGACTGGGAAATGACATGGTCAACATGATAGTGGAAATAAAGTTTGTTATCCAGGAGGACACCAAGATCATTAATACAAAGTGTACGAACTATGTTATCACTGCCCAATTTATAAGTAAAAAAGAAAGGATTAGTTTTCCTAGTAAAAGATATAGATTTGGTCTTAGATTTATTGATAGACATTCCATTTTCCAAAGACCATTGTAAAATACCATTTACATCATTTTGTAAATCTATACAATCTGCTATTGATTTGATAGTTTTAAATAATTTTACATCATCAGCAAAGAGTAAATAACTAGACGAGTTCAAATATTTACCAATGTCATCAATAAACACATTAAAGAGAAGAGGACCTAAATTAGAACCCTGTGGTATGCCACAGGGTGCTAAAAATGTTTTTGAGGTATGTGAATCAATTTTAATAATGAATGATCTTTCATGCAAATAACTGCTAAACCAATTTACATAAGAGTGAGAGAGTCCAAAATTACCAAGCTTAGAGAGAATAATATTATGCTGACATAAATCAAATGCCTTACTTTGGTCAAAATAAATAGCATCAACCTGACCTTGGGCAGAGACTTGAGGGGCAACATGCCCAAGAAATTCTACTAAATTCGTGACAGTAGATTTATTTTTTATAAAGCCATGTTGATTATCTGATAGTTTATTTTTAAGGTGGTGGAAAGTATGCTCATGTATGATTTTCTCGAATACTTTGGAGAAAGTGTTTAAGAGGGAAATTGGTCTGTAATTACAAACATTTGTTCTTACCCCTTTTTTATAGATAGGTATGACAACAGATTGTTTCCATGTAAGAGGAAAAGTTTCATTTGATAGGCTAATGTTAAAAATATAGGCTAACAAAGGGCTGAAAATACTGGCACAGCCTTTAACAATAAAACTTGGAATTCCATCTGTCCCGGCACATCTAGAAGAACTCAATTTTTTTATAGCATTAGCAACATCCAAGGGTGTTATGTGGCATGGATACAAGGGCGCACTAGTTTCAATAACGGGGCAGGGTAAGACAGGAATAGCTGAATTATAAACGGAATGAAAGTAGGTCCCAAACTCATTAGCAATTAATAAAGGATCCACTATAGACTTGCCATTAGTTTCTAGGATGGATGGGAAAACTTTATTCATACGATTATTTTTAACAAATTTCCAAAAATCTTTAGGTTTGCATTTAATACTATTTTCAATTGAGTTCATCCAGTTGGCTCTATCTATAATCAAAGTAGTTTTAACTAATCTACGAAAATGAGAAAAATGAGAATAGAATACACTATTATTTGTTTGTTTAAACTTTTTGAAAAAATTGTTTTTTTTCCTAATATAGTATTTAAGTGTAGAAGAAAACCAATTAGGATATTTGGATGAATTAAGAATGGTAATTTGAGGAATATGCGTTCTGATTTTCCTTTGAACTAACTTGGTAAAATTATCTACAGCCAAATTAACATCCTTAGTAGAATAAACACAAGACCAATCAGCAGTAGCCAGGTCATAATAATAATAATAATAATAATAATAATTATAATAATAATAATAATAATAATAATAGATTAGTGAATGTATAAACTCGTCAGAGGAAGAGGGAAAATGATAGCAGTAGATAAATAAGAGGCCTCGCAGGTTAAACTGCTCACTACCACTATTTCTTTCTATTTAATGCATTGTCGTGTGCGATGGTGCTTAGCGTGCTTAGGTGCGTCAAGCTAAGATGCAACCCGCTTTGAAATATAGCTTCAAATTCTCTAAGAAGGCAACGTCGTCAATTCTACCTTTCTTACTTATACCCAATAAGTGTAAATTTGATTATAGCCCAGACGGGTAATAAAACATGTTGCTCCAAAATAAAAGAAGTGCCATACACAGCCCGATTTGGTGTGGTCGAAAAATAAAGTTATACATTTAGTGACAAATGCGTTAAGACGAAATTATGTTAAGATTTAGCTTTAATTCAGGAGTCCTAGGTTTAATCCTTATAATTTTTTTTTATTAACTTGAGGTGTTTAGCATTCCCTTTCAGTACACGAGTATTTCTATGAGCGAGGGTGAAAGAGCTTACTAATTTTGTCAGGAAAGTTATTTTCACATACCTTCCATGATTATAATAAATTCCACAATCAATATGGTACCGAAAGCTTTACTTCCTCTTCGAAGAAAGTTGTGGAACCCATTTTCATCGCTCAAGAAAAATCTGTAAATCTCAAATGGGTTTGAACCAATAAATATCGGGTTATTAGGCAATAGTTTTACCCCAAGATCAAAGAGGTTGACTTAATCCCTAACAGACGAACAACCCTAAACTGTTTATCAGAATTGGAATCTGTGATTTTTACAACACAATATTAGTGAAATTGAAAAAGACAGCTCCCTCTATATTTTATTTTACTTTAAGCTATCAACGTTCAACAAACTCAAATAATAATTTTAGACAGTAAACTTATTATGTTTATTAAAGATAGGTTGATTTTCATTCGATCATATTAATTAACAAACCTTTTAAATTACTACCTAGGAAAGTATGCAATCACTTAAAACCCTACAAATATATATTTATATACAGGGTGGGGTAGAAACAATTAGACAATCTATGCTGAGGAAAGTGATGAACAACGTGGTGAGTTTCGCATGACGTCCGGTGGAGCTCACCTGAGTGACATTATCTTAGAAAAGTGAAACAGTGTAGTACGTGGTTTGCTTTTATTTAAATAGTGAATATTTACTTTTCAGTTAAAATGTTAATCTACAATTTACTAATCGTCCAATTGTTTCATCCCCACCCTGTATTACATTTTGTCAACACAGGACTAATTATAGTGAATAGATAAATAAAGAATTTCATTGTACCGATAATTATATGTATGTGTTTATTTATTTATGTAGCAACGCGTCTTACTACGCGTTAGGGCTATACGCTTAAGTACTAATTACGCCAACGGGTTGGGGATTGGTAAGGTTAAATTTATATGAAGTTAACCCACATTTATGTGGAGGGAGAGTGGAAAACCATTTAGGAGAAACCACCCCCAGTTTACCCGACCGAGATTAAAACTTAGATCTCCTCGTCCCCGGCAGTTTATCTCATAACAATATATATTTATTACACTGCATCTTAGTTCCCTTTCGAGCTATATGGAAAAATATTGATTTGCACTAATGTGGTAAGGAATGTACAATTTAAAAGAAATGTACACGGATTTGTGTGAATGGAGAGTTATAAACAATAAGGGAAAAAATAGCCTTATTACACCCGGTTGGATTAGAGCCCTGACCTCCCTGTTATGAGTGATCCAAACTCACTGAGACTGACATTTAGACTGCAAACCCACTGGCCGCTGGCTAATGACTATAATTTCTGAAAAATATATTTATGTTTTGAAAAATGTATGCAGATTCTTCTATTAATTAAAAAAAAATATTGATTTGGATTTATTAGCCCAAAATTTGTTACTGCATAGTCTTTTAACATTATAATTTATCATTTCTAGTGTACACAACATTATACTTACACACTCAAGCTAATTTAATACTTCCAGTTTTTTGTGATGAGGAAGGCATAATTTTCAGGAAAAGTATCTGCAATTTAGTGGAGAGAGACTGGAAAATCAATGTACTAGAATTAATATCAATACACCAGGCTGGGATTCGAAACCAAACCGGCAAACCAGACTATCCAAGCTTGAAATTTAGTTCATGTTTTGATTCATCTTTATATTAGTACACCATAATAGGACCCACAAACGGTAAAAAAAAAAAAGCGCATCATAATGGGACTATGAATGGAACCCTTAGATCCTCAGATACTCTAAAGCTAAATTTCTTAATCCTTAGAATACCTAATATCATCAAACACTTGAATCCTCGAATCCTTAATGATATTTGAGATTCAAGGATTTGAGAAAATATAGAAGTTAAGATTCTATAAAATAAAAGTTATTAAAATTTTGAAATATAATTATTTCTAGAGCTCTAATACTGCTTAGTATGTGGTTCATCCCCCAAAATAATAATTATTATTATAAGCACCGTGTCTTACTACCCGTTCGGGTTATACGCACTTGCGCTAATGTGTAATGGTAGGGTGATTGTGAGATGAAATGGAGGACCTACAGTTTAACGTGGAATCCGAACCACGGTGGAGGCCTGGCATTCCCCACATTCACAAGATATCTTGTCAGAGGTGAAGGAAGGGTTTGGTAATCAGATAAATCTGTGCCGGGACCGAGGATTGAACCCCGGCCGCCAGCATAGAAGTCTGACACCTTACCCCTAGACCACCAGGTCACCCCCCAAAATAATTAAATAAATACTGGCTTAGTGGTACATATTTCAGAACCCCTGGTTGCTGACCTAAAAGTACTGGGCTCAATTCCGGGTTGGTACCTGGGGATTTTCTTGAAAGGGGAATAATAACAATAGTCATCACTCATCAGGGTTTGGTTAGTTAGACTTAAGTTTCACACCCTCATACTTACTATCACCCTCACTTCATCTCATCAGGACATGGAAAGAGCCTCCACGGAAAGGATGTACGATTAGTACATTCGGGCGTCCACTGGGCTGTGTTACATTAGTACTGGTTAATCTTTCCACTACTGGACTACGAATGATATAGCCCAGACACGCCATTATTATTATTAACATTATTATACGACAAATTAAACAACCAAACCCCAGACCATTAACTTAATATTTAGCTGTTTCTATGAATGTTCTTTTTTTGTTGGTACAACGTCTTGCTACACATTACGCTAGTGTGGTAGCGACGAGGAAGGTTGGATTGTGTGGTGGTGTGCCCACATTTTCTTGGAGAGAGAGTGAAAAATACCTTAGGAAAAACACCTTTTGGTACATCTGACCAAGATTTGAACCCCGATCTTATTTTCATTAGCAGTGCAGTCTATTGCGAGAGTGACACCTTAGATCTGGGATTTTAAAACATACTTTCAGGGAGAAAAGTAAAAAAATAAAAATTGGCTGGTCAAAGACTTTTATTATTTAATTTTTTCATAATTCTTTGAAAAAAATTTATATGTACGAAAATAATATACTGACATCAATAAGTTTAATTACATTGTAAAGGCAAAACAATAAAAAAAAAATACCTCTGCTTCTTGGTATGTTTTAATTTCATTTAAAAGCTATATTTTATGGGGTTGTAGCCTCATTTATCGTACCAAATAAAGGGAAGCGTACAAGACAACAAAAATGGGCAGAGAAACCAGATTGAAATGGTAGGGTTTCAAAGTACAATATAATGAGATAAAATATTGCTCTCAGAAACGTGAAACCCACACAGTCAAGCAAATACCAAAGACTATTAAGTATGTTCCTCATCAAACATATTTAATTCTGACTATGGATATTCTTCATGAATGAAGAGAATAAATACTAACACAGGATCCTGAAAATTTCTAGAATAAATACCTGGTTGAAGACATAACTAATTAAGAAGATGGTAGAGCAAAATTTAACTGTGGATATAGCTTTAATAGTAAAAAATATTATATATGAACAATAGGGTAGTATAAACAAAGTTAAAGGTAGATTTATAGATAGCAAAACGACAATATTTCTTACAAGACTTCACATCTTATTGATAATGTATGGAACAACCAATTATTTCAAGGAAATTATATAAAATACTCTCTGAGCTAAAATAGTTTAAGTAGTATTCCTTACAATAAATTCATAGTATAGAATAATGTAAATATATATATATTATACATCAAATTAAACTTTTATATGTGCGCACTCCACACAAACATCTTCAATAAGCCACAAAATCATCATAAAGCATTATTATCTTGGTTATAATATCTAAGTAACACGATTAAACCTATAATATTGACAAAAAAATTACTTTCCGTCACGACTTTTAAGTACTGCAATGAATAATTATTTTATGACAAAAGTTTCAAAACAAGTATTTATAGTAGACTAATTCCCATTAGGTTATTCAAATATTTAACTCAATCCAATTATATTTATATTGATAACAAATGAATTCTAATATGTTCATAAATATATTTGTCACTCATAATTGGTAACATGATCTCGACATATATGAACCTTGTGAGAACTATAACAGGATAACCAACTATCTAATATTTTAAATAGTAACCGTTTTTAAATAGTTCGATAAATTGGCCTTTGAAATATTAATGTTCAAACAGTAACTTTAGATAATAGATTTATACTGATATTACAAATAAAGTTTAAACCAGAAAAGAATTTTGAAAAGTAAAATATTTAATTAAATACCAAAAGGTTATTTTGAGCTATGAAGCTAGTACCCTCTATCAGCTGAAGATTCACACCAAGAGTGAAGCTAGCAGCCACTCATTATATACTGCTAGCCCCCGAGAGAGAGGTGGTAAGGAAATATGGAAAGGGAATGACGTGGGATGGGATACACCTGACGAAAGATCAGCGTAGTTTGAAACTATTTTGCTGGGCTGGTTGCATCTTAACTTGACGCACCTAAGCATTATTACACTTGGACACCAATGTACAAGCTATAAATAGAATGCAGAGAATGAGTACTTCTCCCGATGAGGCCTCCTCCCTATGGGTTAATAATCCTTCCCCTCTTCCTCTGACGAGTTTACACACTCACTATACAATTTGTACCTGGACAAAATTGACTTATTTTCAAAATTATCTTTTTTCTCTTTTCCTACTATAGATAGATACTACTACTATATTATTGTTATTATTATTATTCAGCACCGCGTCTTACTATCCATTCGGGTTATACGCCTAAGTACTAATTACGCTAATGGATTAGGAATTGGGAAGTTTGAATTAAAGGAAGTGAACCCGCATTTGCGTGGAGGGAGAGTGGAAAAGATTCGAACCTCGATCTCCCCGTCCTCAGCAGTAGAGCTCAACACGACTAGCGCGTTAGCCAACTACGCCACCGAGGCGGGTGATACTACTATAGATCTTACTATAGATATGCTTCCATCAAATTACTTAATATACATTCTGGTAAGAATATTCCTACTGGCCAATTTAATGACTAAACCAAATAGTCTGAGCTATAGGCGATTTAAAAAAAGACACTTTTACAAAAACTTCTTCAATATCAAAAAAATATTAATGTTACATTGTAATACTATTTTTTAAATTATTTCATATTATATGTGTTATGTAAATGTTTTCTCTTTAAAACTCGCCGAATAAAACGTTACTACATTTAAACGGGAAATTATATTTTGATTTGCTGTGAAGGCACAGGTAGGCAACATTATTAACCATTCAAAGTTAGTTATATTTTTTTTATTTTCCCTCCTTAAATTGACATAAATTCTATTCTCAATGTTTGGTAGATATTACCTGCTACAAACATTATAGCAGTGAGATGTTCAAAGTAGTCTCTTAGCTCGATACTGCTCTCTTAGGGCTGACATTATCTGCAAGTTGGGTTTGGAAACCTGCACGCCAGAAGGCTGAAATCAAATCTATTGGTTGTTTTCAGATAATAATAAGTTTGTTTCGAAAAGAAAATGACATGTAGACATTTAGGCTGTCAAACATTTAAAAAAAAAATTTTTTATCTACACGTCCAGGTTATTCACATATTTACACTAATGGGGTAGTGATGAGGAAGGTAGAATAGTACCATGCTCCACATCTTACTACCCTTCCGGGATATCCACATATTTACACTAATGGGGTAGTGATGAGGAAGGTAGACTAGTACCGTGCTCCACATCTTACTACCCTTCCGGGATATCCACATATTTACACTAATGGGGTAGTGATGAGGAAGGTAGAATAGTACAATGCTCCACATCTTACTACCCGTCCGGGATATCCACATATTTACACTATTGGGGTAGTGATGAGGAAGGTAGAATAGTACCGTGCTCCACGTCTTACTACCCGTCCGGGATATCCACATATTTACACTAATGGGGATAGTGATGAGGAAGGTAGAATAGTACCGTGCTCCACATCTTACTACCCTTCCGGGATATCCAAATATTTACACTAATGGGTAGAGTTGATGAAGGTAGAATAGTACCGTGCTCCACGTCTTACTACCCGTCCGGTATATCCACATGTTTACACTAATGTAGTAGAGATGAGGAAGGTAGAATAGTACCGTGCTCCACGTCTTACTACCCGTCCAGGATATCCACATATTTACACTAATGGGTAGAGTTGAGGAAGGTAGAATAGTACCGTGCTCCACGTCTTACTACCCATCCAGGATATCCACATATTTACACTAATGGTGTAGAAATGACACAAAACTAACAATAAAAACATATCTTGCAATCAACTCATAAATAAAAAAGTATATCCTGATAATTATTACTAAAAAAATTTAAATGTAAAAATGTTTAAAAAAAAGAATGCAGACGAAAAATGTCTCAGATATTCTTAACAATGTAATGCTTACAAATAAAAATTTGTGATTGAGTAGGTTTAAACGCCTTTAAGTCCTTACTAACATCAACCTATTTCAACAATAGCCCTGCGTTACAGTTTAAGAATCAACAGAATACCCTGATTAGTTTGAATTGTGGCTCTTTTTCAAGCGAATAATTAGTGTAATATTCTTATTTGAATAGTACATTAAGATAGATTTAGTTACCTGCGTCACACAGCTTATATCTTTAACACACCCATTTTTTGAATCCATCCTCGGTATGACATACTGTCCCAACCTTCTAGAGTAAACAGAAATGGTTCCTATAAAAGAAAACTGGCCATGTCACTCGCCGTGAAAGGTGTACGACCAATAAATAACTCCTTCCAACAAGTACCATGATTATTGTTACCAGTCTCTGTTTTCTCATAAGTCACAGTCTTCTTAAATCATTCTAGTCCGCAATCCTTTCCTTCTCTTCAGATGGCCTCTAGTGTTCCTTTAGTGAATGGGATCGTTATTTGTGAGATTTTTCCGTCGTTAAATTCGGGTGTGTACAGTTTTCTTCTCAAAAGAGACAAGTGGTTTATTTTATTTTTTTAAATTGTTTTTTTTTTATGTTTTTTCCAACAAGATGAAGCAAGCTGCCGGTTTCGTTTCGTTTAGTTCCAACCCACCTTTCTTCTAGCTAGAAGGCAAAGGGTGGGATGAATCTGGTAGAATATGGTGCGACGGCGTACTTCTGTAGGAGTGATGGGAGGCAGCCAAACCAAAGAGTAACACACTCTTCTCTATAAACTCTCGCCTTTGGATGAAGGGCTAACTGGAGGATGGGGTCTTCCAAGATGGCAATAAGGTGCCGCATTGGAATCGGACGATCAAAACAGCCGAAGAATCACGTGGGCATCTCTTTCATAAAGGTATCAGTCCATTTGCTACCGACTCAACTAGTTTGGAACTACTTTCTGGGCTTAAATAGAAATTTGTCAATCTATTTGAATAATTATAAATTCAGATAGTGAACTATTTAAATGTAGTTATAATATTCAAACATAAATTATGTAAATGTATAAACAATTAAAAGGCTTCAAGGGCCTTTTAGCAGCTTTTTGTTTTGTTTCACCTCGTCTTGCTTCCCAGCCAGAATATCTTTATTTAACCACACTATGAGAGGTAAGGATGAGGATGGTAGAACTTGGATGAAATGTACCCACATTTATTAAAATAATACTCTTTTAGAAGCTATTTAGAGTGGACACTCTTTCAGAGTATTTTTTTAAAAATGGATGTTCCTAGAATCTATTTACATTTTTTCTCCAGATAATTATTAAAATGTTGATGCTCCAGAATCTATTTAAACTTGTCTTCGCCTGGAGACGTTTTCAAAATTAGATGCCTTCAAAAGCTCTTTGGAGTGGGCATCTCATGGAAATTATTTTAAAATGGGAGGCTCTTAGAAGCTATCCTAGCCGTTTCTTACTTGAATTTATTTTGAAATTTGATGCCTCTATAAGCTATTTGAAGCTTGATGTAAGGCCATAGCTTTCATCTTCATATTCGAGAATATCGGAGGGGAAGAATTGGCTCCGGGGGGGAGGGTAAATTATTTCCCAGGGGGGAATACCCCCTCAGTCCCCATCATCCACTCATCCACCCTCAACCCCCTTAGGTTTCACTGCTACTGATGTAGTTAATAATGACATTAGAGTGCATGATTTAATAAATAGTCATAGATTTGAGATTATTTTCTCACCCACACAGATGAACACGCGGAGAAGGGTTTTAGTCTCGTTTTTTCTGATTTGAATGGTGACGGGGAGCTGGAGTTCAAATCCCAGCTATACAGGGTGCTTAATTGAAAGCGTGCAAATATTAAACAGGACATTGGGATGCTCTACCGAACATTTTTAGATGAGGAACGTGTGGTCTGTGAGGCCAGCTAAGGGGATATGGGCCTAAACATGTGGGGAGTCTGATGGCTATTTCCTATGGGGATATCTCAAATCACTTGTGTATGAGACCCCCAGTGGACACACACTTGAAATAAGTTGCCGGGATTGTCGTCTTATGACGTCTGATTCGCAACCCACTTGGGATTTTTGAATGGGTACGGCGGAATCTCGTACGCTGATGTCATTGGGGCTGGTAAACGTCATTTTGAGCAACTGTTGTGAGGTACAAAATGGTAATCTTCCTCCGGTTTGTCATTTATATGGTATACTGTACTGTATTAGTCTAGGACAACTGGGCGACGCCATCTGAGCACCGCCAACTGGGTGCGGCCAACTGGGTGCGCGCATACTGGGCGCCAGGACAAGTGGGCGCTAAAAAAAATGCACTCTTTTTCTTTATTTTTTTTGTATTAAATTTTTTCTAATATAATGCAATGCACTTTTTACAATACAAAAATGCACAATTTTTTTCATATATTATTCAATTAGAATTAAAAAGTGATGGGTAAAAACTAAAAATGAACTATTTTTTTAACTAATCATATTTTTCAGCGCAACATCATAAATTTTTAAATTATGTTAATATTCATTTTCGGAGTTGTTTAGAAAAATCTTAGTAGAGGAAACGTAATTAATTCATATTTATAAAGTTAACCTAACCTAACCTAGCCTAACCTAAATATTGCAATGCATTAATACAAGACAAAGAACATTTAAATAAAATTTGATGTTGCGCATAGTAAAAGAGTGCATTTTTTACTTTTACTCATTACTTTTTAGTTAAAAAGAAAAAAAGTACATTGCACTATGCTAGCAAAAATAGTTATTTTTTAAATAAAAAAGTGGGTTTACTTTTGGCGTCCAGTTGTCCTGACGTACGTTCCCTCCCATCTCCAAATGTTCGCTAGAGCATCCCAATGTCCTGTTTAGTTTTCGCACGCTTTCACTGAGACATCCTGTATATACCAAGGTAATTTTTCCTTAAATGGTTACACCCACTCTCCCTACATGCAAATGGGGGTACTCTTCCTCTAAAGTTCTACCTTTGACATACCCACCTTATTAGTTTAGCTATGCGGATATCTAAGATGGATAGTTATACTTGGAGCAGATGAAATATACTCATCTTGTCTACAATACCGTTAGCAAATATGGCTCAGGCCTATATTTAAATATTTAATCTATATAATAGTTTTAAGCAATTTGTTTAAGGCGGGAGTGTAGTGACGTGAGTTTTGAAATTATATAGCAAATACATTTTTTTTTACCCAAAATAAACCAAATATTGCTTCCATGCAAACATAGAATTTAATTTTCTTCTCATGGTGATATCAACAGTTGTTGAATATCTCTCATGAGTATAAGATGATACATTTTTTAAATGAAAAGAAAAAGTTTTTATTAATTCCCAGAACACCCTTAAGGTCACTATATGAAGAAAATTAAACTCTTTGTTTCTACTGGAGCAATATTTGATTTATTTTGACTAAGAAAAATGTTTGTTATAAAAACTGTAAATAACATTGAAATTTTCTCACCTTTCCTTCATCCCCACACTGAGTTAGTAGCATGTTTAACTTTTGAAATAATAGTTCAATAATCTATTCCAACATTAGCAATATCAGGGCTTCTACTTTAACAATAATGAATTAAGGATCAGAGGAGTTGGTGTTGTGTATATTCTAGAACTTAATTAATTGCTTGTGCCGTGTGCTAATATTATCAATAATTTCAGAAAGTGCACTTTAAATAACACAAATAAAATATTTAAAGCAGTGATGGCAGATCTAATCCTATCAAATTTTATGAAAGCGTTTAAACATTGGTTATCGAGAAATTTAGCACTAAACCAAATTGACTGTTTGATTGTACTTAAGTGAATGTTTAACGACCCATAAAATTGGTTAATTAATGCTGAAGAAAAAATCTAACTTTACACTTTTTCCAATAATAAAAATGTTTTGTCTTTAATCTTGTAGGTTATATCCAATGGTGTGGTTTGACCAATAAATGTAATATATTTAATAATTGAATCTGTTTCAATACTATTATAGTTTAATGACCCATTTCCAAATTATAATTGCTATTGTGTTGTTGTAAAAGTTTATATATTTTTAACCACACATATTTTGAGTACTTAAAACTATTGTACCAGACATTTGGTATAAAATAATATAATTATGTCAATAATATAGAGGTCTATAATATATAAGACTATTTATTTACTGCTAGTAACATTATAATTTTGACTAGAAAGGAATTTTTTTAAACAGTTGAAAATTATTTTTCGTGATGATTGTAATTTGGGAGACAATATTATATAAAATAATGTTATTTGCTTGAGATATTTTAACTAAATATAAAACTAAATAATTATATATTACCACGGCAATAAAAATTATAATATTCTACAGTACTCAACGGTACTGCATTAACTAATTAAATATACGCATTTAGCCTGTCGGGTAGTAAAACGAGGTGAAATATATATAAAATATACCGTGGGGACGGAGTGGTGTATTCTATTTAAATACTTGTAGATTGTTTTGACTTCGTAGGTGTTGCAGTGGCGTGGGGATACAATGCTCTGGTCTTTGTTAAGTGGCGGGTCTACCCATTCACCCACGTAGAAGATCTCCAGGGTAATCGTGCTAAGGTCTGGAGACCGACTAATTTGAGGACCAACACACCACCAGACCAGACAATCTTTTAATAGTCCGTCTCACCCACGGATAACACCTAACTTAGATAGGTAATACAAATCGAACTAGACGTATTAAGAGACCGTCTCACCCCACATATAACACCTAACTTAGATAGGTAATACAAATCGAACTAAAGTTCGTTCACGGTAGGAGTTTACCTCTGAAAGGCATTTTCCCTACCAGAAATCGATTATATAGTAGGATATTGGTAGGAAAAAAGACCTTTCAGAAGTATGAAGTATAGACGTATTAAGAGCCCGTCTCACCCCACAACATAGATAACACCTAACTTAGGTAGATAATACAGCTTGAACCAGACGTCTTAAGAGCCCGTCTCACCCCACAGATAACACCTAACTTAGGTAGGTAATACAGCTAGAATAAGACGTCTTAAGAGACCGTCTCACCCCGCGGATAATACCTAGCTTAGGTAGATAATACAGCAACGAACCAGACGTCTCAAGAGCCCGTCTCACCCCACAGATAACACCTAACTTAGGTAGGTAATACAGCTAGAACCAGACGTCTTAATAGCCCGCCTCACCCCACAACATAGATAGCATCTAACTTAGGTAGGTAATACAGCAAGAACCAGACGTCTTGGAAGAGCCCGTCTCACCCCGAGGATAACACCTAACTTAGGTAGATAATACAGCTAAAATCAGACGTCTCAAGAGCCCGTCTCACCCCACAGATAACACCTAATTTAGGTATAGGTAATACAGCTAGAACCAGACGTCTTAAGAGCCCGTCTCGCCCCGCGGATAACACCTAACTTAGGTAGGTAATACAGCTAGAGCCAGACATCTTAAGAGCCCGTCTCACCCCGCGGATAACACCTAACTTAGGTAGGTATACAACTAGAACCAGACGTCTTAAGAGCCCGTTTCACCCCACAGATAACACCTAGCTTAGGTAGGTAATATAGCTAGAACCAGACGTCTTAAGAGCCCGTCTCACCCCGCGGATAGCACGGGGTAGGGATGAGGAAGAAATTGTTTTAGAGGTAATATGCCCGCATTTGCGTTAAAGGAGAGTAGAAAAACCATTTAGGGAAAACCACCCTCAGTAAACCTAATCAGAATTTGAACCCCGATCTCCCCGTCATTAGAAGTCCAGTCTAAAACGAGGATGATGCCTTAGACCTTTCGGCCACTGAAGTAGGTTAGAGTTACTGTACATATTGATTTGCGTGTAACCCGAAAAGTTAGTGAGATGTAGTGACTCTATCAGTACAAATATATGAATATTCCGGTTGGGTATTAAGAATAAACTCTCATAAAAATGATCTTGACCACAGCCTGAGGTTTTAGCTTACAAAATAGTTAAGAAAGAATAGTTGAAGTGTTCTGGAATGTTTTGCTTGACCTTTGTTTTACAATGTGCATGAGGACTACTAATATATTAATACTGCGCGTCTGGGCTACATCAGATTTTGTCATGAGTTAATTTTTGGGAAGATTAGCCTGTACTAATGTACTGTTATCCAGGGGACGCCAAATATACTAATCGTACATCCTTTAGATGGAGGCTCTTTCCATGTCCTGATGAGATGATGGTGATAATGATAGTAAGTATGAGCGTGTGTAACCAGTGGAATCAATTAAATCTAACTTAAGCCTAACTAACCAAACCCTGGTGAACATTGGGGTGAGTCTCTTTTAAGGAAAATAACCAATCTACCAGTCCGGAATCGAACCCGGGACCCTTAGTATCGTAGCCATGTGCACTGACCACTACATCACAGGGTCGATTGTAATGAATGCTGAATTAAATTGTTATTATATGAGGTACGTGTTGAACTTGTCACAACCTTCATGAGTCTGGCTAGGCCACACATTCCTGAGATACACCCATTGTTGCCAACATTTCATTTCGGGACCAATGACTTAGCAAAGCTCATTTGAAAATTTGTACATGCCCAATAAATTAGAATATATGTTTGTCGCTAATTAACTACCAATATTGCAGAAGATAGATCATTATGTCGACTAATAAGAAGAGTGTGTGAGAAGAGAAGCATTTTGGATGTGATTCTTAGGTACAAATCAAACTGGATCGGACACATTCTTCGGAGGAACTGTCTTCTGCATGACGTCATAGAAGGAAAGGTTGAAGGAAAGAGGAGCTTAGAAACGAGGAGGATTCAAATATTGGATGACTTTAAGAAAATAAGAAAATTCTGGGAGCTGAAGGAGGAGGTATATGACAGGGCGCACTGGCGGTCTAAGTTCACTGACAAAAGGAATGGACCTGTCGTAGGACATAACACCTAATAAGAATATAAACTAATATTTATTTGTCCCGATTCTGTACTTGAATGGCCCAAGTATGGCATGTTCAATTTTTGGGCTGAATGTGACTCAATTCAACCTACAATGTGGCCCAATTATTCTTTTTATAAATGTAATAAAAAACACCATTTTGGATTTTTTATATACAGAGTGTTGACAGGTACAATTAAGCGATCCGTGCCGTGAAAATTAACATTTTAACTGAAAAGTAAATATTTACTAGCAAGAATAAAAGCAAACTACGTACTACACTTTTACACTTTTTGTAGTTAATATCACTCAGGTGAGCTCCACCGGACGTCAGACAAACCTCAGCACGTTGTCCATCACTTTCCTCAGCATGGATCGTCTAATTGTGTCCACTCCATCCTGTATAGCTTGATTTATAACGTTTGACGATCACCACTATTTTAACTTTTAATATTCCTTTATGATTAAACAAGTTAAACACGCCTGGTCTAAGGCAACTTTTTTCAAACTGTGTTCCGTGGACACCTTGGGCTCTACCATAGTTATCTAAGGCTTTGTGAGGCAATTTTAGAATATTATTTATTTGTTTTTCACACTATAAAATAGCATCAGTTACAAGGATCGCCAATTTTTTTTTCAAATCTAAATAAAGGACATTTGCCAAAGCGAAGCCATAATATATGAGGTTTTCCGTTTGTTTTATACTTTAATAATTGTAAAACGTAACTGCCATTATCGAGTAATCTTAATATCAGTGTTAAACTTTTTATGAGGGTTCCATCGTTCATGTTTTTATGGTACTAGGGCTCCTTCGTCCTTCGGTTCAAGAAGTTTGGGAACCCTTGGTGTTAAGGCTTCACTCAAGCAATAGACTAGACTGCCGATGACGATGAGATCGGGGTTTGAATCTCGGTCGTGTGGTGTGGTTTCCTACTATCCCTCCACGCAAATGTAGGTATAATTATTCAAAAAATCAAACTTCCTCATCCCTAACATATAATAATAATTAGTATATATGCGTACGTATAAGCTGAGCAAAAAAAAGTTTTCTAAAAGAAATGCGACAAAATAATACCGCCTAACCAACATGATCCAAAATTAATGGAGATGGTGTACACGTATGTATATTAATCAACCCGAAGGTTTGTTGTATCCTCAACAGTTCCACCATCAGCTGTAAAGTTTAGACAGAACTGAGGGAAATGAGGAGTGAGGTATTTTCTCGTTGCTTTCCTAACTGATCCAGACGGTACTCTTACGTAACAGTTTGCTAAGCCCACCGAAATGCATACACCAACTGACCCCAGACCCCACTAGCGATACCTTCACTCCATTTGTCACAGGGACTGGCTGAACATTGAATGTTATTACTTTAACCTTTACCGGAATGTATAGTGCATTGTAAACACAATATCTGACCAGACTGACAGATCAATGTATGTAACAACTTTCCCTAGCACACACCAGAAGGCATGGCGCATTGTAAAAACTATATCTGACCAGACTGAGACAGATCAATGAAAGTAACAACTTGCTCCGACCCTTACCAGAATGTATAGTGAATTGTAAACACCATATCTGACCAGACTGAGACAGATCAATGAAAGTAACAACTTGCTCCGACCCTTACCAGAATGTATAGTGAATTGTAAACACCATATCTGACCAGACTGATACAGATCAATGAAAGTAACAACTTGCTCCGACCCTTACCAGAATGTATAGTGAATTGTAAACACCATATCTGACCAGACTGATACAGATCAATGAAAGTAACAACTTGCTCCGACCCTTACCAGAATGTATAGTGAATTGTAAACACCATATCTGACCAGACTGATACAGATCAATGAATGTAATAACTTTCCCTAGCCCACACCAGAAGATACAGTGAATTGTAAACACCATATCTGACCAGACTGATACAGATCAATGAATGTAATAACTTTCCCTAGCCCACACCATAATGTATAGTGCATTGTAAACACCATATCTGACCAGACTGATAGAGATCAATGAATGTAATAACTTTCCATAGCTAACACCAGAAGATATAGTGCATTGTAAACACTATATCTGACCAGAGATGGATCTGGGCTAGGTATATAGGTATACATTCCAATTTGGCAACACCGTTGCTTACTGGCTGACTTCATCGATGGTTTAAAGTATGGCAGTAGAAAGCAGAGCTTGCGTGCTCAAAAAGAAACAGCGCCTCCCCGTAGTGTTGGTAGACTAGCGTGGGTAGTGCAATACGCCGTCTAATGGGAGCGAAAACATGTGTCTTAAATATTCTACCTGACGGCAATGTAGGCGCCTGTATGGCCATCACCGCGACAGCAAGGTTACATACTGGGGGAGACCCCGCCTAAAACCTGTATCGAAGAAGCTTCAAGATAGCCCATTATGGCTCGGAATGAATAGTATTTGGAAGATCGATGTTAATACAAGACATTACTAACACAATGGGATTCCAAATTATGGTTGATTTCACACACACGGACTTGCTGATTTAGGTAGACCAGATAGTCTAACTTTTGGGCATTAACGTCTTTGTGGGTTTTTCAACGGGTCTTACTACCCGTTCGGGTTAAACACTCATGTAGGCCTAGTAATTACGTTAATTATTGTTTTAGGAATTATAAAGGTTATATTTAGAGTAAATGTACCCATATTTGCGTGGAGGGAGAGTGGAAAAACCATTTGGGAGAAATTACCCACAGTACACCCGACCAAGATTCGAACCTCGATCTCCCCGACTTCAGAAGTTTATTCTACTGCGAGAGTAGCGCGTTAGACCATGTGCTACTGAAACGGGTTTTTTTTAGCCCCACGTCTTACTACCCGTTCAGGCGGTACACCTATGTACTAATTATACTAATAGTTATGGATAAGGAAGACGTAATTGAGATGAAATGCACCAGCATTTGCGTGGATAGAGGGTGAAAACCCATTTAGGAAAACCACCCTCAGTGCACCCAACCATTATTCCAGATCACCCCGTCACTAGTGGTCTAGAGCACTGTGAGAGTAACACGCTAGACCATGGTCTAATGAAGCGGATATTATTGACAAAATAAAAGTTTATCATGTCTTAATAACCATCCAGAGTACCCATATCGGTGGTCGCATGGTCTAACGCGTCAGTTGTGTTAGACTGGATTTCCGGTGATGGGGAGATCGGGTTTCGATTACCTGTTGGGTGCTGCCAACTGAACACTGTTTTTTTCCCGATGTGTTTTCCACTTTCCCTCTACTTGAATTCAGCTACATTTCCTGTATATCTCTACCTTTCTCCCATCCATATTCCAGTAGTGTCTGCCTCTAACGCGAACGGGTACTAAGACGTGGTGGGAAAAAAGATAAACACAGCTTTACACGAATGTGTTAGGGATGATGAAAGCATAATTTAGAG
This sequence comes from Timema douglasi, assembly GCA_901482245.1. Taxonomy (NCBI): domain Eukaryota; kingdom Metazoa; phylum Arthropoda; class Insecta; order Phasmatodea; family Timematidae; genus Timema; species Timema douglasi. The sequence goes on from CABEEJ010004215.1 coordinate 63,979, forward strand.
GAAATGTACATGCATTTGCGGGAAGGAAGAGCTGGTGAACATAGAGGCATAAGCACTGCGGTACACCCAGCTAGGGCTACCCTCTTTTTATCACCAAACCAGACAAGAACAACATCTTTTTTCACAGGTCCACTGGTGCGAGCGATTGATGATCATTTTATTTTCTCGCGACTCCTTGAAGAGAGAAAGTATTGTGATCGTCAACAAATTAAAATTCAATATTTGGATGGTTGTCGACATTTCATGCCCCAGTGAACCCGAAAAAGTGGTTTTCACGATGTCGTTTGTCTGTCTATTTGTCTCTCGGCCTAGAGATAAATGTATCATAACTGATAAGGCTAAAATAATGCCCAGTATTTAGGTTTTCATAAGGTCCAGCGAGGTTTTTTTTTGTAATTAGATATCCAACTCTAAAATTATAGATAGTTTACTTATGAATGAAAAGAGAAAAATCTCTTTTATTTAAATCAGATCTAACGATTTTGATTAAACTTCGTATCTAGACACTGTTTAAAATTTTCAAAAAAATTGTACATCTCATTTTACCATGAAAATGACTCTTAGGATGGAACTTTAAATAGGCTTAAATTTCCAAATTTGATCATGTCTCCACCACTATTTGAGATAATAAATAGTTTATCATTTCTAAGTTCTAGTAGCCTACTATCAAAAATAAAAAATATTTTATTCTAAATATTATTATAGTACTATAAAGTCACATGGTTGACTGACTCACTGACATTAATGTTTACGCACTTCCATATGAGCTAGAAACTTGAAATTTGGCAAACTTAAAGCTTCTAGCCTGTAACTGAAGGGAAAATCCCAAAAAGTTAAAAATTCTAATTTTTAACTCCCCCCCAAAAAAATTCAAAATATCGAAGCAACTTTAAAGCCGGTGCGGACCTTTCTTTAAGAGGTCTTTTGTGGCTAAACGGTAAGACCTACCCAAAAATAGCTCTGGAATTACATTAGTTAACATCCACTCATTGGGGGTTTGGGGCACAGCCCCCAACGATCAAAGCGAGTATTTTTACAAAACCAATAGTTTCCGAGCTATAATCATATGTATAGGCCTACTTTTTAAATGAAGGTCTTGGATATGAGGAGTGGATTTTTATGTTCTTTGGTGAAAGGTGATGCTCTTTTTTCTTTAACATTATATATACTTAGCCTGGTGGTGATTTTGTCAGAAAGGGTAACTACCCCAACCTTCACCAGGGTTTGTTTAATTAAGCTGAAGTTAGGTTTAATAGTTTCAGCTGGTTCCACACCCTCACACCCACTATCACCATCGCCTCATCTCACCTGTATATGGAAAGAGCCTCCATGGAAAGGTTTTACGATTAGTACATCCTGGCGTCCCCAGGTCAATTTTACATTAGTACTGGCCAATCTTTCTACTAACTGGGCTAAGAATGATGTAGCCCAAACGTGCAATCTTATTATAACAATGTATTTTATTTAGTTTCACATATCTTACAAGCTTTGAATAAATATATCTATTTTTGTGAAACGGTCTGAGTGCTGCACCATACCATTTATGTTTTTATCTGATATATAATAAGTAAATTTCTACATGATTGGTGTTGGTATTGTACAGGTTTGGTATGAAGAGTAGGCCTACTCTCCAAGCTTAAGTTAGTTTTTAAATATTTAAGTAGTCTGCTGATTCATATAAACTATGAGATAAAACACTTAAGATAAGCCAATCAAAAGAATCGTATACTTAAATAGTATCTAAAAAAAAATTCTCTAATCTGGTAAATAGTCTTACAAAAAAAAAAAAATTCCATGGCGTCAGCCCACGAGTGAGCTATACTGACCGAGTCACCGCTATTTGTTTCCGAAGATAGTGTCAACATTTTAATAGAGGGTGTCATGTGGTCAGTACAACGAGCCCTCTGGTTTTTAATCTCAGTTTTCTACACCGGAGCCACTACGTCTTTATTCAAGTAGCTCATCATTTTTCCTCACGAGACTGAGTCCACCTCAACCCAGAACCGCTGCTTCATAAAAGAATCTGACCGGGGATAGAGCCCTGTACATCTGGATCTATAACCAGGAACTCTGACCACTAAACTACAGAGGCACTCAACCAATCTTATACAATTATTATTATTATTATTATTATTTTGATCAAAAGATTTAATTTAATTCTCTCACCAGTGGACACGGGGTTTAAGTGTCCAGCGTATTTATTTTGGCTACCCAGGGATAGGGAGGTCAAGGTTTCAATCCCGGCTTTGTGTACTGAAGGTGATTTTACCTTAATGATTTCACGCAGGGTCAGTGTGACATCACTTTACAGGATGAGAAATGAGAGAGGAAGAGGAATAGTAAAGGAAGAGTCAGGTCAGGATTGAGACGGTACGAATATGATGATAAGGCCATGTGAGAATAATGGAGAGGGAAAAGATGTCCAGGAGGATGTTGGATATGGAGGTGGGGGAAAGGAGGCCGAGAGGAAGATCAAGGGACAGGTGGCTGAACGGATTAAGGAGGAGAGAGGACTAGACCAAAGTGGAGGGAGTTAGGCGGTGGGATGAAAGGAGATGGTGGAGTGACTTATGTTCCAAACAGACCTAGCCAGTAGCTGGAACCTGTTCATTATGATGATGATTTACGACTCCCCTTTCAAGCAAATGCGGGAATAATTGAACACGGCAAACTTCAAACCCCATGTAAAATCCAAATAATATTTTGAGCTGTCTCGCCATGACTAAAAAGGTTTAGAATAAATAATATATATGTATAGCCAAAGTTATCAAAAGGTTACACAAACTTTCTACCTTGAACTTTTTTTTCGAAATGTATGTCATCTCCGCGGCACATTGGTGTGCTCTGAAATATCATCTGGTGTGCCGCTGATGTTTAGGGGAAGATAAAAAAAAAGAGCTAGAAAAAAACTTGAGCAATAAAAATGATTTTTTTAAAGCCCATGGTCAACACTATTTTTAAGAATAACAAAATCTTGAGAATTTCAGCTATTGAACTTAAAAAAAAACAATATTTATATTAGTTTTTTAAAATCATAAACGGTTCCTTAAAAAGCTGATTGTTTGCCTTGTCAATTTTAACTCCTTTATCAGTATGCCGTGAGTTGAAAAGGGTTGTTCTGAGACGTAACTGCCGCAATATAGAATACGGAAGATTATGAGGAGATTGCGGTTAGAATCCTGATCGGGTGTATAGAGGGTTGGTTTTCTTAAATGATTTTACACTCCAATTCCAAGAAAATGTGGGTACACTTCATCTAATTACAACCTTTACTCTTTCCAAACACACTAACTTTATTGGTATTATGCGTATAGCCCGATTGGGTAGTTATACGTGGTGATAAAAAAAATTAACGAAAGTATATTTCCTCCCCACTAGTGTAAATATTTGTGGATAGCCCCACAGGGTTTTTAAAAGTGGTGATAAAAGAAATAGTTCTTCTAATGATGATTCTATAATCCTTTATTTTATTTATGTTGTTAAAATCCCTTTTTCTCACCTTATACAAAGCTTACAGCGATGAATAAGGTATCAGTGCATAGGATTTTTTTACCGACTTCTGACATAGCATACTCAGTTTACGTTAAAACACATTGTCTCTTTAAAATTCAAGTTTAAATAAAAATCTAACAATTACCGAAAATGGCTATTTTGTGTATTTACCTCACCAAATATTTTATTTCAACAACCTAAAAAAGGACTAAATTATTTTTTTTAATGTGCGAAAGTTTCTTAAGAATGAGCTTTACATGGAAATAACATTGAAATGACCTTCAGATTTAAAGGCAACTTGTAACTGGTGGTTAGGTAGTTT
>CABEEJ010004216.1:0-24397 GCA_901482245.1 Timema douglasi
CACCAGCCTAGGGGTTCAGAGTTCAATTCCTGGTACCTGGAGTATTTTTCTCTCAAGAGGAATTGTTCCAATGATTGCCGGGGGTTATTAAACTAGTCTTAAATTAGGTTAAGACACACACCGGCAATACACCTCCATATTCACTATCATCACATCATCTCATTACGGGAAACAGGATGGGTAAGGGAATATAACATAGTATAACAAGGGATAGTAGTGTTTTAAAAATAGTTCCCATTGAAGTAAGTTACAATAAAAGTTCATTAATTATAGTCAGGAGTGCTCGCCGCTCACCCTATTATGAGGCTGATGCCTTGGACTGTGCTACAATACAATTAGTCTGTATTTTTATACCTATGCGTGCAAACCAATATTTATATTTTTTGAAAAACATTTTAAAGAGTACTAAAGAGAAATGTATTATTTGTGAATCAATCAATGTGTTATGAAAGTATTATATTTATAAAAGTGTCGAAGATAATTGTATTAAAAACTAAACAATCTTGGAAGATAGACATGAAACATTATTAATTATATCATAAATAATAATGGTCAAAAAACCTTTTATCATCAGATCTTTTGTGCCAGTGAAACAAAACATATTTAAATTAAGACATATTACTTTTAACATTATTAGGCTCGTGATCGAAGTAGGTTAGAATAAAAGTTCATTACATTTAGTCAGGAGTGCTTGCCACTCACCCTATTATGACGCTGATGCCTTTGACTGTGCTACTATACAAATAGTCTGTATTTTCATACCTATGCATGAGAAACAATATTTATAATTTTTGAAACACATCTTAAAGAGTACTAAGGAGAAATATATTATTTGGAATCAATCAATGTGTTATGAAAGTATTATATTTATAAAAGGTGTCGAAGATAATTGTATTAAAAACTAAACAATCTTGGAAGATAGTCATGAAACATTATTAATTATATCGTAAATAATGATTGCCGAAAAATCTTTTATCAACTGATCTTTTGTGCCAGTGAAACAAAACATATTAAAATTTAGACATATTACTTTTTATATTATTAGGCTCATGAACGAAAGTGAGCTATATTGTTATTATATATAGTTTTGTATTAGTCACTCAATATTTTAATTAACCTACAACTGATGATATTGTATAGTAAATAATGTAGAAAAAAATTAACACTAGCGTTGGAAAGATTTTCGAAAAAAGGTGAAAATTGAATTAGTTATTAAAATTAAAATGTTGTAGTTTACAGATTGATGATTCCTAGTGGTACTTCCCTTAATACCTGTGTTGATATGCTGCGTAATCAATCATCATTTTGACGACTGGTTTCGAGATAATTCTACACCATTCTCAGATCTTCATTAAAGAAATACAAACTATGTTTATACCACAACGTAATTGTTAAGGGTAGGTTCAAATGGAGTGATACATATCATTCAAAAACAGCCAGTAAATAAAAATTTGTTTTTGAGAATATCAACATTTTTGGCAATTAATTTTTATATATCTAACACATTAGGATGATAAATTAGTCAAAAATTCATATAACTCAAATCTTAAATTTTACTTCTTCTCATCTAAACTAAATAAATTAATAACCAATTATTTATCAAGTATTATTTTAATTCCTTGTCGTATAGATTATATTTTATAAAACTAAATTATACCATAATTTTTTGATTTTGAATTAATTTCTTAGGTCTTTTATTGCTATTTTTTTTAAATACACTTCAAAATTTATTACAGTATTGTTTTTTTAAAGGAATTGAATAATCCAAAATAACAAACAATTATTATCATGTTGTATAGTATTAATTGTTAGCTACAAGATATTATCTCAGACTTAGTTTTATTTTATCCTAATTTATTAAATTCCAACGTAAACCATTTAACCACCAATGGCTAGTTAAACTAATATTTAAATGTTCTGTACTTTCAGTTGTAATTTGTATGTACACATGCTTATTTGAATGCTCTACATGATTAGCAATTTTTAAAACTCAATAAGCCAATATTATATTTTACTAATAATATCATTGACCAACTTCTCACAAGGTTATATCCACGATATTTTATTCCGGTCATGTTGAGAGCCGACAATCGTCGTGACCTGATGGGTATGTTGCTCACCAGACCTTTAAACACGCCAACTATTGAATGTTGACGTATCGTATCTCCAGATATATCAAACACCGAACCGCTCATGTTCTTCTGGATGTATTTCAGTCAAAATAAAAATCCTCAATGACCTAGTTATTTAGGAGACAACGCTCCCAGTGTGTGCAAGTCCAAAACGTGAAATCAACCCACCCTTTTTTATATTCAAATTGCTTTTTATATCCAAACAGACAAATTAAATTAAACCCTGACCTCCCTACAAATAACCTTAGCTGAAAGTCAGGAAAATCTATCAGATCAAATTTTATGTATCCATGCGCCAAACCATATGATTGGAAGACCAATATGTTGAGTATTTGTTACTTTTGGCAGTAGAAGCTTTCATAACCTTATTTTTTCTTTTGACCTTGGTGAAGTACTCGACCCAGAACCCGATGCTCGTGGGTTCAAACCCAGCCGGGGTCTATGGATTTTTCTTGAGCGATACAAATAATTCGTAGCACAACTTAGTTCGTATCGGAAGTAAAGCCGTCGGTTTCATGTCGATTGTTTCATGGAAGTTGTGTGAAAATACCTTGGATGGAAAAATTGGTGGGGCTTTTATTCTCGCTCGTAGAAATTTTCTGGTTCTGATATAAGGAGTCCGTTCAGAAAGTGAACGATAAATACCTCAAATGAATAAATAATTACACAAATTTGGATATTATATCCCTCCCCCATTAGCGTTATACTGGCAAATACACTTATTACATTTGATTTTATCAATGCGTCTTACTACACGTTCTTGTTACACTAATATGTGATAATCACTTTAAGGGATTAAGGATTAATTAAGAGAATGATTACCCACATGAAGAAAAAGAGAGGGAAAAAATAATAAAGAAAAACTACATTCAGAACATACTACCAGGATTCGAACTGAGATCTCCCCGTCATCGGTAGTCAAAGCCGTATCCAGCCAATAATTTCAAGGGGTGCGGTTGGTCGGCACATCCCCCAAACTGCTACAGGCTAGAATTTTTAAACAATATTAAACCCCTCTAGAAACTTTCTGAAGTGCTCTTTACGATAACACAGCCTCCTAATTTGTACTTTAGCCCTAATCTTGGTATGATTTGAACCATAAATAAATCCATATATATATTTTTTTCCATTAAATTTCGGAAGGTGGTCTGACTATGACCTTGTCGGCAGTCCAGTCTATTGTGAGAGCGACGCCTTAGACCATTCGACAACTAAAGCGAGTGATAGCACATTTTGTGCCACCCATAATATGAGTCAGTCATGTCCATAGGGTCACATTGTTTATTACGTCCAATGTTTTAATGGTTTCTGCTACTGGGACTGTACTTGCGACCAGAACGCCATCATCAGATAGTACCTGACGATTAATACAGGTAGCGTCTAAAGCTGAGTCTTGCAATCGAACGTTTCAGTAATATCATGAGTGATAATAGAATATTGATAAGGTTGTTAATTTTAATGAGTTTGTTGGGTATTAGCAGTTCTAGAGTTTTCATTCCAATATTTCCTGTTCGGCGACATCTTGCGTGCGTGACAGAACGAATGGAGGATGGTACAGTCTGAACCGATATATTAGTGAACATGAAGGTCAAGGTTTCGATCCCCTTCTGGTTGTACTGGCGGTGTTTTATCAAAAAATAGTTTTACACTAGGCCTCAAAGTGAATGCAACTATATTTCCTCTTAATTACATCTTATGACCCTGCGCCATTAGTGTAAATATGTATATGGCCTCACCGGGTAGTAAGACTAGGATCTGAGGTCCAATTTTAATAGGAATACCCTTATTTATCAGCTCTACATGATAATATATCTATGTTCAGTATTCACATGTCAAATCATGTGAGTTGCGGCTTTCACTTCTGTAGATATTATCAATATCTGTAAAATAACAATATTAATGAACCTGGAACATTGGCCCAGAATAAAAACACAGATGTTCACATTAAGAGAATAAATAGCTTATTGGGAGAGGAAGGGAAGAGGGGATCAGAGTACGACGAGTGCAACTGATGATAAACTCAGACAAGGAAAGAAAATGAGGTTTAAGAAATAAATGAAGCTGCTTATAAGACAGGCTGGATAAGTAAATTTTGGCACGGCATCGGACTTGTTGAGTTACAAGGTTATTAATGATAATACTATTACCTCTACTTTTAATAATAATAATAATAATAATAATAATAATAATAAATCTTTAATCTCTCGCATAATCATCAACATAATCCAATAAAAAATATAAGAAAAATGATCTTTATAGAAAATAGCTAACTACATTATGATTTTCTTTTAGCTATTCAGAGAAACACTGGTACTGCAGAGTTGATAAAGCATCAATAATGCTTTATCACCCCGCTTCGGTTTTTCATGGTCCTTGGTCTGGCATTCAAAATAAAATAATAAAAAATAGAGAAAAAAAGAACTAAATCGCAGTAGAGAGCCATTTCACAAGAAATATGAATATTTTTTCTCTTAATCCGGAAAAACTGCACTTTATGGATGGAATGAGACGTATACTTTCAGCACATCTTGTTGTCCTTTCGAAGACTAAAACATTTGTGGAATTAGCAATTTTTCATTTGGACAAGATAAGAAAGGTTTGCAACAGACTAATGTTACATGCATTGACTTAGTTTTTGACATGTACGGGAAATCATCCATACAATTTGAATATCAAGAGAGAATCAGCTGGTGAAGATTCACTAATTGTGAGAATAAAAGGAGAGAACACACAACTTCCTCAATAGTAGTCTATATACCTCCACAGTAAGGAAAACAAAACCCGTGTTTATCTGTTCACATCGAATCTCATTTTACAGAATGCTTATGTTCCAAAAATTTGACCTCTTGTGGTGGAGAGTTTTTGAATGGGACCGAATGCTCTGAGAAACTATGAACAACATGTTTCCAGGATAACACATTTCTAAAACTATCGATTGAAGCCTGATTCTAGAATGTTCTATCATGCCAATGAAGCTGTTGAACAGAACTATTCACGCGGTATTGTTATTCGCAGTCCTGACACTGACGATTTCATACTTATATGTCAATTTTGGAATCATTCATAGCTGTGGGTTATATTGGCTTTTTGATAATTTCCGGGGTCAGTGAAAATAGATGTCTTGGATGCCATATTGTTTCAGAGTATTATGGGGAATAAGTTAGTGAAGTTCTGCTTGCGTTACATGCTCTGACAGGGTGTGATACAACACGCAAACTTGGTACAAATAAAGAGCCCTAAAACCCTCAAAACAAACACTAAATATCGATACTTGGTTTCTTAAATCTAAATACCTTATTTAAAATCAACTAAAAGTACTTGAGTTGTTATATTTACAGCATATCAAGAAGCCTGGACAAACTTCTGTTGCAAGTAGTCACATTTTATTTTAGGTCAACCCCAACGTCTCAAATAATAATGGTTTTTCACCCTGGACTTCATGTACTCCGAGTATTAGCTCAACTTCATTTTTGGAAGAATTCATTAAATGCATCTGTTGAGCCACTTGATTTGTTGAGATTTGGCTACGCTAGAGATGCTCAAGGTAACATACGACATGTTCTAATGACACAGTAGGTATATATAAAAAAATTCTTTTCCTATGGAAGTGTCAAAATGTGTGATTGAAAAAAGTTTGCGTTTGTAATCTCGGTGAAACTTTTGTTCTGTTCGTACTGTTCCTGTCATGTTAACGGCTGCAAGAACTTCAACATCAACGAACTAATTACTGACGAAGACGAGAACGGTGAAGAATCTAATTGAATTTAACTTTGCATGTTGAGGTAAATGACCTTCTTTTGAAGACTAACCAGTATGTGATGTTCAACTCTTAATTTAAAAAAACCTAAATGTATTTTGTGTATTGAATTTTAATATGTTAAGGCATAAAACATTACTTATTTGGATAACACTTTATTCTATATAGATTAAGGCCTTTTCATTTTAAGTACTTGTATTAGTAAATACAAGTTAACTTAGTTAGGTCATGTACAAACCACTTGTGCGTATGAATACACATAGTGCTGGGAAAATAAATATACATAGTGAACCCCATCACACAAGAACTTTGTAATAAAATACAGTTATATTCAATGCCGGTAAAATATATAGTTGTAACATAATAGAAAACTCATTTGTGGTTCAACAAACTTTATCACATAAAATAATATCTTCAGTGCCGAAGATAAAATCAATTTTTATAAATCGTGTGCACCATTAAAGGATTTATTTATTCAGTTAAAATATCACACATAATTCCGTATAAACATAATTGGCGCTCTATCACATAGGTATAAATACCAATTATATCATTAAACTACCGTATAATTTTAATTAGTTTTCGACCACGGGACTATTATCAGCTAATTAAACGATAACACTTCAATCGGTGCTCAGCGAAATAGCCATAACGCTTTAATCGACGCCCAACATGAATTAATTAATTCAATAATACTTTAATCGACGCCCAACGTGGAACGATTAATTCAATATCCCTTCAAGATAGTATTGAAAATAAATCACATCTAATTGGTGTGGATTTATTTAAAATGCTAGATAAATCACATGTTGGCGAAAATATTGTCATAAGAAAATCTTCTTATTATCACTGTCATCAGATAAATACACAGCAATCTACTTTGATGTTATTAAATTTGTAGTCCTGTAAAATACACAAATATATGTGGATCTGACTTTAATAAACAAAAAATCTTAACAATATCACAATTAACTTCATAACTCTGCATATTTCCAATAAAGACTTATTTCAATTTATAATTGGTTGGTATCGATTGAATTTTACCATAGGTAAAATGTAAAAACCTGATAAATGATTCTATAAGTGGAAGGAAATTGATGTCTTATTATTTATTTAATAATGACTAATAATTTTTTGGTGAAAATTCTTTATTTATTTATTTACCACCTTTACTAAAAAACAAACAAAAACACAACTTTGTTTAAACCACAGCACTAACACCTAATATATCACACTGTGATCAATAAAAAATAAATGTACATATATTTAACATAATAATCAATCCTTTATAATCTCCTCTAATGTGAGTTAATTCATAAAATCTTCATAATTATACTCATATTTTTGATTTTTATACAAACATTCATTGCTAATGCATAAATTAATTTAATGTATACAGTTTGATAGAAACAAATTTATATTTTCCCATACTAAAGTTCTATATTATTTACCTTGGCTGTCCATCTCACTTTTTTACTTTCTCTCTACAACTCAGAAAGAAAGTTTAGTGATCGTAAGAAATTATATAATAATATTTTGATAAAATCTACCCTCTGAAACCAAAAAAGTAGTTTTTGCATTTCCATCTGTCTGTCTGACTGTACCTTGGGCTTGAGCTGAAACTATTTTACCGATTTGACTAAAACTTGGTATCTAGGGTTTTTAAAAGGTTCCCCTGAGGGCTTTTGTAATTAGATTTCCAAACACAAATTAAGGGTAGTTTATTGAATGGAAAAATGAGAAAAAAAAAGTTTTTCTCGGAACTCCCTGTAATAATTTTGATTAAATGTTATAACTTGACACTGTTTATCAATATAAACATTATGTTAGCTCTGATTTCATCATAAAAAAAACTTTGAGGGTACTTTACATGTGGAAAATTTTCCAATTTTCATAATTTATCCGCATTTATTTGAGAGACGAAATAACGTATTTTTGTAAATTTGTAGCACCATTAACGATACAAATTTTTAACTGAAATATAATTTTATAAAACCAATAGTTTCTGAGCCATAAAAAAATATATAATATATATTTTAATTCAGTTGTTGTAAAATGAATTTGATTCTTATGCTCTTTGATAAACAAATATGTTTCATTTTAATCGATTTTTGTGTAGCGGTGTTCCTAGTTCCTAATGCCGTAATGTAAGTAACAGTGTAAATTATTTTATTTATGATCTTTGGTAGTGTGTTTATACAACAATGTATAGACCTATTATTTATTATCACAATTCTTATTAGTTTTTAGTAAATGTCTTTGATAGAAGCAAGGAAAGGTTTATGCAGTGCACCGTATTATTTATTTTATTATACCTAGAACTCTCCAATATAAATATGTTAGAATTATTGATTATCTTATGAAATATTAGTTTTGACAGAGCCTAACCATCTTATTGGAACATAACGATATTAAATTCATATAATGAATTTTTATTTTGAAGCTTGTCTTTATTACGAAACAAAATAATTAATCTATTGTCAAACAATTACACTTCTATTTTTTGGAATATCATTATTAGACATTTAAATTTTTATTTATTTATTGTGATTTGAAATGGTCTTTATTCAATTTTATTGATCAAAATTGGCTATTTATACTGGCATAATATATAATATTGCTTTTTTTTAAACATTTTTAAAAGGTTACGAATAATACATATTTAAATCAAGCTATATTTCAAAACTGTTTTTATATAGTAATAAAACATTCTGAAATAAATAATCATTTTAACATGAACTACATTTATTCCGAAATGGTGTACGAAGGTAATATCAAAAAATAAATTTGGCCAAGTTCCATCTATTAGTTCAATTAATATGAAAAGTAATACATATACGTAGATGTTGACATGTTCATTTTAAATTTAGGTAAGTTTATTATTACATTAAACTCTGAATTTATTGATTTAGGAGTTTTTTTAAAAATGATTTTATTTTTACTTTCTCGCTATTTTACAGGTAGAGAAAGTATTGTACCATGGCGCCCGCCAAGCCTTTTGCATCTACCCGCCAATTTTTGAGCACAGCTGAAATGTTCTCGACTAATAATTTTAATCCGTCACTTTTCCGACTTAAATCTAATTTGTGATTATCTTTAGGTATTCTGTTCTCAAGTAGTTGGTGATTGAAATCCCCCCTCTTTCCAATCCCTCACTCTCATTCATATTTATTTGCCGGCTTATTTACAAAAATTATCTTTACTCGGAACCACTGTAGTGTCAAGATGAATAGTTTTGCTTTTAGCTAATATCAAAGACCTACTCCATTCCATCATTCGCTTCACACTCATTAATGCTTTGCTAATAATGCCTATTTTCTTTGTAAATATCTTGACATGGGTCTACCAAGCTATGTTGGCTGAATAAACATAGAATAAATATATATTGTAAATATTTACCCAAGCACCAAAATGGTGGTGAGTAGTTAAACATTTCCTTGTGTCTTTATTTTGATTTTGTTAAAACCATAAATAAAGCATTATTTTTTAAATGTTTTTTGTCATCTTGGAGGCGGTTTAACCCTCCCCCTTACCCAATATCTACAGACTTGAGTATCACCCCCAACCACATGTAACGTCACAATCACTGTTGGAAACGGAACATGGCATTTGACCGGCCTTGTGTATAGTGTTGAGCTGACTTCTGAGCCTGGCGGGAGTTGGAAAATTTGCCTTGAAAAAGTAATAAGTACCCGCCGAACTACCGTTAGTTTTGAATGTGCTCTAAGGCACAAAAAGGTTGGGGACCTCTGCCATAGAGTAATTAAATATAAATATGTCTCTCAAAAAGTTTATGTAGCTTTTCCTTAAACCTCTTAGGGGAAATGCTTGTACAATAATTATCTATCTCCATTTTACACTCCATAGTCAATTTTTTACATTTTTTATTTATCAAAATTTATAAATTAGGAATTTAATATCAATGCGATGGCATGAAGATTTGCAACACCTAATAAAATGTCAAAAATTTTAACCGGAAGTTGAAATTTTAATACGAATTGTTGACCCTTGTGTATTCAATATTGATCTTTTTTATCGGTCTAAACATACGAATGATGATATTAATTATTTAAAAATAAAATTATGAAGTTTAAACACGGGACTCAAAAATAAGTTTTACATAAGTATAGTGCAATTTAAGCTTGGGTTTGCTAATATATATTATTTCGTTTCACATATATTACGAGATTTGAGTAAATATTTTCATTTTTAAACAATAGAGCGAGAAATTCCGTGAGAAGTTACGTACTATTTATTTTATAAACAAATATATGTTATGATAGATAACATTACAACTATTTACTATAACTTTCAATCAAACTCACTCAACAAAATCGTTTAGAACTATACTCTATATAAGAAAATACAATCATTATCATCATCATTATCATAATCACCTACTGTTTCCAGTCTTCCTCCTTTAATTGCTTAATTTCTCGCTTTCCCTTCCACACTTTTTATTATATATTCCTCCCATCTCTTTTTTGGCCTCCCTTACAGCCTTTTACCTTCATACTTCATCTACATAATTTTTTCCGGCATCCTCTCCGTTTATAACCTCATTTAATGCCCAAGCCATCTTTACTTTCATTTCTCTATCATCTCATGTACTCCCAACTTTTCCGGATAGCTTCATTCCCTATCCTCTTTTTCCTCACGATAGTTAATATGTTCATCACAAATTCCATTCATTCATAGATGAATAATTGAAGAATATGCATGTGCTTTATCAATATTTTTAATAATAGAAATAATAAATATAATAATAACAATAATAATAGGAAATGTGTAATCTTAAGAACCCTATGTGATTAGAAATACGCAAAACGACGTAAAAAGATCACATGCATTTTCATTTGTTCTTTAATAAATATTTCACTAACTATGTTTATTTTTTTCAATAGCTTAGTTAAAAATTCATCATAAGCATAACCAGATAAGGTAAAGTTGCCCTTCTCTACCGTATTAGTAGATATCAATATGAGAGGTGAATTTATATTCTTCAGTTATTCATCATGTATGTGTGCTTGAGGTGAGGGAAGAGAGCTGCTTCTCTTATTTCTGGCACGAGAAAACAAGTGAAATGGCGGGAAACTTCTCCCTGACGCTAAATAACATTTTTCGACTTTCACTGGGTAGGACCTGTGAAGGTCGACCGTCACTAGTGAAAGTTGAGTGCTCATGATTATCATCAACTCTCATGAGCTTTTCAGTGAGTGTCGACACCGACTAGTCACTTTGGATTTTTAATGAGTTTCAACTTTCCCTGTAACATATAGAGTAGATGATGGGAATACAGCCATGCTAAGCTTTGAAGAGTTTCCTGGCATCAATTTATGGTAATTTCGAAAACCTTTTGTGGGAAAGAGTACTTTGGTTCCTTGATAATGATGAAAAAACTATTCATATATTCAATTCTATTTGAAACATAAAAAAAAACTCATTGATAAATGTATAATTTTGTGGTATATTTAAAGCATATAAAGTTAATATGGCAACCAATTTTTACAAACCTCTTAATTTAGGATTTTTCAAATATTAAATAATTATAAATGGCGATTTTAGTTGAAATCTTACTATTAAGGTTAGTGAAAAAGAAATAATTATTTTTGATCGCAAAACCAATACAAATAATAAAATATTATTAAAAATAATAATAAAATAATCGAACAAAAAAATCAAAATGAAAATTGATCAAGATGTATTTATCTATATGTTTAAATTAAGTTATTTTAAGCATTTTGGACAAAAGAAAATGTCTTTGGTTTCCTTCGTGAAGCAAACTAATTCCTCATGAACATAGATTGCTCAAACTCCACAGAGTCTCATATATTTTACTTCAGCTTCACAACAAACAACACAATGCCAGATTTTAGTTTTTTTTATGAAGAACTTTAGATTTACATTTTGTTTGGGTACAGTCTTCAAATTTCTTGTTGGTAGCTTGTTTGTCGTCCTTATTGTATTTCTTACTTTCAAATAAAACTTTCTTCAATATACCACGACTGTTGATAGCAGGATTCATAATTCGCGTAGTCTTTCTTTTTTCTTTTGGTGTAGTCAGCATTTCCCCAAAAGAATTGTGTTATGGTGGATTTTCTATTGCTTCAGGATCATCTGAATCATCAATTTCATCTGGATCAAAGTCATCTGAGGGATTTGATGGTTCATCCAAGTATCCAGAGGTATCTGAATCGGATGATGCTTTGCTGAGACGTCTACGTTAATAATGGTGGAATTTCCTCTAATGAGTGGATGTAACTACCACTGGAAGGAGATGGTTGTCATTAAGTTGTTCCAGTGATGTTAAGCCTGGTGTGGTATTGTTAACCATGTCTGTGTTTGGTGGTGGCTGTTCAGTGGCTGTGGTTGGTGCAAAGGCCTCTTCGGGGATTACAAGAGTACTAAAGGGGTACATTCCTTTGGCCACATACTCACTTTCATGTTGGCCTGAGTCATATACTTCTCCAGTATTGAGGTAAAAACATCAGCGAAATTAGGCCTTGAAATATCTTGTTCCCCTCTATGCATGCCAAAATACAGGCATGGATACTGATCCCAAAAAATCTCAAAACTTTGTAAATGACGTATGTTTAAAATTGGTAGCGCATGCGTTGTGTTTGATGGTCGACAATACAAGAGAATACCATTCTCTTAAACAACCTCAACTACCTTGTAATCTTGGGGTGATTTAGCTTGAATATAGAGAAATGTCTGAGAAAGTAAACACATATTTCCGTGGTCATTCAACCTTTTCGTGTCATTTCTATTTGTGAACCTGTAGGAAATTTTCTTCCAAAACAGTATTTTGCCTTACCCCAAAGAGCAGGATAATGAGGGAAATTAATGATCCTATATCATTTCCACTAGCGTTAAATAAAATTTGGTCAGGATTATTTATTTCACACATTTCCTTTATGCAGTTTAAAATATGTATTTAATAAAAAGCAGCTAATATGACCATTTGAGCTTGCATGGCCATATCAACAACCTGGATGAGTTTTCAGAAAGTTCTATAAATCATATTGCTTTTTAAAAAAAATTAAATTTCAATACCTGTATTCAAATCAGCATAGAAAACTGCATAATAAGCAATCAAACAATTGAAATTATCTGTTAATCAATTGTGAGAAAAATGTAAACTTACCGAAGTCAAATAAGAAGCAAGTTCTCCAAACAGCTTAACCTCCAGAAAATGGCGGCTCCACTCCGCTCAACGCACTTGCCGATAATCAATTAACCAAACACTCTACAATAACGTCTGGGAAACATGATATTGCTATTTTGTTTTTCATTACAAACTACGTCCTGTACCATCAATTGGCCATATTACCAACCTGGCCATATTCCCATCAACCACCTTGTACAAAATACAATTGGTCAACATTTCTCTTACTTTTACAAATTTATCAGAGATTCTCTTCACCTACCTGAATTCATCATTGATTGTTTCTTTTATTTATATAATCCCAAGTTTATTTTTATCCATATTTTGTAATTCCTTTTTTCAAAGTATATTTTACGTTTTAGATCTCATGACAAATAGTAGTGGCTATAATTTCACTTATCAATTTATAATTAATATTGAACATTATTTGCATCTAGTAACCTATTCTTGTTCCTTTTTTTCCCTAATACACAACTCATAATCTTTCAAAGAGATAAAAATGATATTATATATTGTAAAATATGTAGACTACATATTTTAAGGGTTACTTTGTCAGCCTACATATAATTTAAGTATTTATATTATTGAGTATTTTGAATACATTTGGAAATGTTCACTTGTATTATAAAGTGATTATGCCATAATTCTCAAATTCTTCTATTATTAACTACTTTTTATTTGGTTTTATTCTCTGTATGTAAACATAAATGGCCCTGGTTATATGAAATACCATTACCCCGAGTAAAATTATGCCATCGATACTTAGTTCAAGACCCGGAATGATAAACACAGCTGGAAGATGGACAAGTGTGAGCACATCAGGCCCGGAACCCTGAATGTTCTTATTAGATATTAGCAGATGTTCGTAGAGAAGTTCCCGGTTACATTGTTGGATGAATCCATCTTCATTCAAACGAACAATTATATCGATGAACTTGCATAAGAAGAGAGAATGAGTGATGAAACTACTCTATACTTTCAAAGTTGAGACTTAACATTCTTCCACAAGGCGTAGAACTTCTTATCCGTTCTTGAATATTCAGGTTTAGTGATCACGAATTGTCCTTCGTATTTGAATGTGTTTATGCTGAAAGCAATGAAATTTAAAGCTAAATAATCATTTGGAATAAAGCTGATTTTTTTACCAACATTTGAAGAACTTCTTATGAAGTGTAAATATTTTCGGATATAGAACCAAGTCGTCTCATGGACGTACCGCCCATGGCAAGTTTAAGATCATAATCAACAACTTACATCAGAGTGTTTTTATCTGTTAAATATGTGGGTACTGTCAGATAACCATATAAATTTCCCATGTAGGTGTTATCCACGATAAAGTTGAATATCAAGATCATCATGATGACAAATCTCTGATGGAATAAAGTAAGCGGTGATTGACTTGCACCTCCTATTAACACATGAAATGAATCCAAAAAACACATTATTTCGTAATTTAACATAATTTTCTAAAATATCGAAATAAATTAAAGCTTTCCATATGATAGCCATTAATATATTACTACAAACAAACCGTGATCAAATTGATATCGAGAAAGGTAGTATTAAGAACATGTATTTTGTAACTTCTAAAAACTTATGTACTATCAATGAGATACAATCCTGATCAGATGAATAAGTAAACGTGTGGAAGTGGACGAAATAAGAAATAGCATTTTTTGGATATACTCCTCTCAACAAGGTTGTATCTTAAATGACAGCAATATCATCATAATTTTCTTAGTATAAAATATGTGTTCTAAAATTCAATTTTTTAAAAACTATGTTGTATAATGCTTTCCCGTTTGATAGCCCTAAAGTAACACTTTCATTAGACTCTTCTTCATTATACTAAAGAAGTGAGTGGAAGGCTCCAATTGGGGTTTCGATTAAAAACCCTCTTGTATCCCTAAGATTCTTATTAAATAACTCTTTAACGGCAATACTATTATAACTATAAAAAAAATTGACACTCTTTAGTTCTTCAGTAAATAGATTATAGCTAAATGATATTATTTTAAGCCAAAAATAACTTGATTCACTATTTATGATTTTGCTTTCTGAATCTCTGATCCAAACAAAAATTACTTCCTCATTCTTTATGTTGAAATTATCCCAAAAGTCTTTCAACATTTCAGTGATTCCTTCTGTCCCTATGGCCATTAGAACGAATGCTTGATAATTCCATAAGCTTGATTTATCCCAATTGTGGTCAGAAAAACACTTAATACTGGCTGTATTTCTAAATAGCACAAACCCGACCCTGTATTCTACATTATCATGACGTATAAGTTTGATGAAATTATTTTCTTGTGAATTATACACCATTTGACTGCTGAAGGAGTGCGGTTATAAAGTGAAACGAAAAGGTAAACGTGAAATAAGCGTCTTACGTTGGTTTGGGCACGTTGAGAAGATGAATGTGGATTGTGTGACGAAGCAAGTATATGAAGGTAGAGTGTGTGGATCAAAAGTGTGTAGAAGAAGTGTAGAGAAAGTTAGTGAGGATGGATTAAGTATGGAGTTGTTGTTTATGGAGTTATAAGCACAGTTTCTTCCCTACCCCGTAAGTTAACGGTGACAATAGGTAAGTATGTATTAAAATTATTTGACTCATATTGAATATATTTTGTATGATTCAACATGTAAATTTCAAAACTATCATATGTTGTGTATTTTACCTGCTTATTCGTTCTATGGATACGGAAAAAGTCTTGAACAAACGAATTACCATTTCCACTAAAAAAATGAAGCTCGCGATACTCAGTCCAAACCCCAAAATGATAAACACCGCTTGAAGGTGGTCAAGTGTGAGAACAACGGGGTTGTTGGATCCACGACTGTTCTTGTTAGATATTAATATATTTTCATTGAGAAGTTCTTTTTTCCATTGTTGGACTAATCCAGCTTCATTCAAACGAACAATGATATCGTTAAACTTTATCAAGAAGGGAGAATGGCTCTCGACACTTTCAAATATATTCATGATTGAGCAGTAACATTCTTCCACAACATGAAGCAGTGGTCGGCCGTTGCGGAAATATTCTGGTTTATTGATCAAGACTCTTCCTTCGTATTTGAAAGTGAACCTACTGATATTTCTGCTGAAAGCGACCAAATTTAAAGCTTCGTTATCATCATTCATAAACAAAATCTTCTTTACCACTTTACCCATAAGTTCGTCTGTTAAATCCAAGGTATCTTCAACATCTGAGTAAGCATTTAAGCCTTCAAGGATTGCTGTTATTCTTAGATCAGAATCAGCAACTTCCATCAGTGTGTTCATATCTGGTAAATATGTGGGGACCGTGAGGTAACTATATAATCTACCTGTATAGGTGTTATTCATGATCAAGTTGAATATCAATATACATATAAATGACAAAACGTTGATGGAATAAAAAAGTCAGTGATTGAGTAGACCCTGCTAACGACATGCTAAAGGTGTCTAAAAATACATTGTTTTGTAATGTAATATCTCTTTCAATGAACCCAACAAAAGATATAGCCTTCCAAATGATGGCCATAAAAATATTACTATTTACAAACAGGAACCAAATTAGTGTCGGGAAAGGCAATATTAAGTTCATGTATTTTGGAACCGCTAAAGATTTAGGTACAATAATTGTGGCGCAATCTTGATCAAAAGGATAAGTTGTTTTGTGTATTAAGAAGTAGAAACACACACCTGCAGTAGGATAGAAACCTCTTGATAATGTTGTGTCTTGTTTTTCAGCTAATATATCATAATTTTCATAGTAAGAAATATTTGCAACTAAATATCAATTTTTCAATTAAAGCATTGAATATTTTCCCATTTGGTCCAGATAACGTGACAATTTCATTGGACTTTTCTTCAAAATCAAAAAGTAGTGGGTGAGAGACTCCAATTGGAGCTTCGATTAAAAACCCTTTGGTATCTCTAAGTTTGTCAGTAAACATTTTATTCATGCTATCATTTGTATATTCATTAAATACATCTACATAATTAACGTACTCAGTAAATGGATTGTAGCTCAATGATTTAATTCCTAGACAATTATTTCTTGGGCTTATGTTGTTGACTTCACCTTCCAAAACACTAATATTCCAAAAAATTACTTCCATGTTCAGAATGTT
Source organism: Timema douglasi (assembly GCA_901482245.1). Classification (NCBI taxonomy): domain Eukaryota; kingdom Metazoa; phylum Arthropoda; class Insecta; order Phasmatodea; family Timematidae; genus Timema; species Timema douglasi. Next base: position 17,174 of record CABEEJ010004216.1, read on the forward strand.
GAACCTATCCCAACAGTCTTTCAACATTTCAATAATTTCTTCTGTCCACTTCTGTTAGAGGTGCTGTGATGACCAATAGGAAGAAAGCTTGAGCGTTCCAGAAGGCTGAGTTCTTCCAATGGTGGTCTGCAAAACATTTTCCCCCAGTTGTATTTCTAAATATAATAAAACCGACACTGTTTTCTACATTATCGTGATGGATAAGTTTGGTGAAATTATTTTCTTGTGAATGATTGTTCAAAGATACCACTTGGGTGCACTTAGAGTTGTGGACAGTTCTTAAAACGACATTAATAACTTCACCACTGGAGTCACCTTCGTGGTCTGTAATGATAAAGTAGTTATTTTGTATAAAATATTGATAGATAATGTGATTTATACTTGAAGTAAAATTAGTTACAATTAAACGTTGTAGCCAAGACTTGGTATGTAATTCGCCTTTGGAATAAGTTTTATGCGTAGTTAATGTCATTATAACAGCCAATAAAACTTGATATTGTAACATCTGAAAATGAAAAACAGTAATTAATAATTACACGAAACTTTAAAACATTGGATGTTAATTCTAAATTAAAATAAAAAAATAAGGCTTGTCTTCTTTCTAATCCTACGTCAGTACATTTACATTAATAGAGTATATTACACGTAATATACCTGCATTTTTCGTCAAAAGTGTGTGGAAATAATCCAATTAATATATCCAGCCAGGAGCTTAGCCTCAATCATTTCACGATTGGAAAACCAGACAGGACGAGACTGACTGCTTAATGCCCGCGAAAACTGGTATGTCTCAGACCAATTACCCTATTGTGAAACAAAACCAACATAGAACAAAACATTTTTTTGGTGAACAATAAAAACTCTTCTCAACGAACAAATTTGCCTTTATTTTTAAATTGGACTATTTCCATGGAGCACAAAACTTTGATTTAGAAGAGGATAACAAAACAACCTTCTGACGTAGTCCGGCTGTACAATGTTCTATGAAAACGTTCTAAGAACAAAGCAAACCATGGAGGTGCGATATATCCTTTTTATTTACGTTCGTGACAAGTCATGCAGTATGTAACAGCCTCTGGTTTGCGTTTTAGAATAATTGTGATTTAAATAATCATAAAAAAAAAGATTTACGTAGACTGTGTGTCATAAATGGGAAGAAACCGATATTCGCGTTTATTACTAGTCTATTTTTTTGCTTCTTATTCTCCTTCTTCAGTAAATAAACACAAATGTTGGAAGAGATAACTACATCCATTTTTTCACGCCCGACGCCATGTTGGCTACTTGAGAAATTTTATTTTATCTGTTAAATCCTTGTTTTGTCCCACAGCATCGAACACTTGTTCAAGTCTGTTGACTGAAATAATTTGTTCCAAACTAATTGTATTTACCAATGGGTAATCAGCCTAAGTGTCCTAAGTATATTATTGACATCTTTAAAGATTATGATATTAAACAAGTTTCAATTAAAATATTACCTCAGATTTATAAACTAGATTAAATTATTTATTAATTATATAATATATCTTTAATGAACTTGAACAAAAATATATTGCCCAACGGGTGTATCATTTTTGTATTAGAAAATATTTTTCGAAACTTCAAAATTTTATTGTATTTAAAAGTCATAATATAAAGAAAGTTTGATTTGACCTATTTTGTTAATTTGTTTATTTTTGAGTAAATTACCAATTTATCATAATATATTTCAAACTAACTGTTCTAGATGACAGTAATATTAACGCACTTTACTTATTTAACATATTAAATTAGTAACTATAAATGACAATTGAACGACACCTAGACCTATAATGAAGCAACAGTATCCATTCCACCTCATTACACCCTTCTCTTTAAGGTCCATTCTATTTCTATTTTCATATCTATATTTTAGTCTTACTTTTGATATCTTCACATTGGGTTTGCCAACAAATACCCTGAACACGGTTCTAGATTCTTCCAATAGCGCTGCATGTCCTGCCCACCATAATCCTCGATTTATGATTATCCTAACAATGTATTGTGATGAGTACATGGTATGTAACACATTATAATATGTCATCCCCCTCAATCCTCTATTATTTTATGCATTTTAGTCACGTATATTGATTGATTGAAAATAAAATGTATCTTTGATATATTTTTCAAGTTTGCTTCAATTTTTGAAACGTGAAAAAATACAATAAATAATATATATTGTTTTTATCTATTGGCTGTTCACAAAATCTTCTTTTATAAAAAATATTTACTCTCTGAAACATCCGGAAGCACCTAAATCTCTTAATATATGAGTTTATCAGTGAATTAGTAATACTTATAATGACTATTTGACTAAATTTTTTAGCACACCTTTTGAAATAATTGGTATTTAACAATCAAACATGTTACACAATCATTAAATCTAAGATTTGAATTCTTCTATCATCCCAAGACACAATTTGTGAAAAGACCTTTCAATTTAATATGATTATAAACAAAATAAATATTGGTAATAAATTTAAAATTGTTAAGATTTATGATTTGTTTGTTGAATTTTAAATGTAATATTAGTAAATTATTTTAGTAATACGAAATAAAATTGTTAGGTTAGCTTAGTTTTTAGGTGATAAATCATTTACTTCAACAAATGTAACATATTATAATAAACACTAACCCAACATTTAACTAAAATTGGCATCGGGGGGAACCTAACAAAAATTTGTTCAGAAAAATCCTATAAAGCTTACAAAACATAAAGACTATATAAGATAGCAAAATTAACATGATTTTAATTTATGTTTGCTTGAAGCATTATTTTTCAGATTCAACTAAAACTATTGTTGATGTTTGTTACTTGTTTTATTATGACTTAAAAGCAATTTTTTCTTGTTTGTAGTTATTTATATAATTAAAGAATATTAATCCAAGAGTTTATATTTTTTTTAAATTTCCTCGTATCTAGGTCACTTTCATTTTAAGTATGTTGAACCTATTCCAAAAATCGTACTACACGATAGTATGTGCTTTTGTTCAATATGTGACAAGAGTATTTTAAGGACCGCATAAATGATGCTTAATACAACAAATTGTATAGTATTATATCAATATATATTAATATTATGTTATAAAATAATATAATTTTTAGGTTATTATCGTTTAAAATTGCTTTTAATTGAATTGAATTGAATTTAAAGTTTTGAAGATGTAGTCAAATATACTATTATAAATATATAGAGACAAAACTTTAATTTAAAGTATAGGCCCTACATTTTTTAAAGTATTCAATATTGAAAATATACATACATTGTGAATAATATTAAATTTTTGATTCGGTACATCCCTATCTTTTAAGTTAAACTAATTAATTCGTAGTATAAAGAGCTATTCTAGTTCATAAAATCAAAGAAGAAACCATTTCGTAATATTTACTAGCTACAGCCGTAAAAATTATTAACATAAAGCAATATCCGTAGGTAACAGATGCACCTTTAAAACAAACTTTCTGTTCCGATGACTCCCTACTTACTTTCTATTTGTTTGATCATATCAACAAATCCACTCATGTCAAAAACTTCACAAATAATACATAATATTTACCTTCATTATAAAGAGAGTATTCACTTAACAAATCTAAATTAAATAATATCGAAATAGAATGAATACAATAGAAATTCAATAGTGAATAACAGTCCACCAGTTAACTTTGTTATAAAAATAGATCTGGTTTTTAGTAAATAATCACAGGGTATTGAGCCATTAATAATTTCTTCAAACAAAGTGGTAATATAACTAGTTAAAAATAAACATCGTCGTATCCGTGTGATTAGATTGCATTTAAAGGCATTGATGATGCATTTAATTTCCCATTATTCGCACGAGATAAAAAGAATAGGTGTCTATTGTGGACGTGTTGGTTGTGGACTGAGTTTTAAGTGGACACAAAAAATAGCCCGTAGTTACAGTGTACGAAATAGGGCAGGAGGGGGCAACATGTGTCGACAGCTATCATCAAGTATTTATGTGTTTTTATCGTGGGATGGTTGTATGGGGTCAAATAGCTTATACATTATTTTGTACTGCCTATTGATTATTTTAACACATAGTTAGGCATGTTTGAAAGTTCATGGAGAACATTTCGTTCATAGTCTTGGTTCAGTTTATTTTTTTATATTTTTTTTTGTTAGAACCCAGAAGTGTCAAAAGTTAATTCAGGACTGTATGTTATTTGTATTTTTATTTGTTGATTTTCCATTGTCATATATGTTTTGAAACTCACTTAAATTTTGTGGGGAAGCTGAGTTCTTGGAGACATTTTTCAATTCCTTGCCCTTTCTGAAAATTTCAAAATTTGTCAATATTCTTGTCTTTTGTAGTTTTTTTACTTCACTTTATGCTTGGCTAACCACTTTCATATTGCCGTTTTTGGAAAGCAGCTTCGCGTCTTCTTTCAATGTCTGCACAAGTTTGAAAATATTAGTCTATGTATTCCCCATGCGTAAGGTGAGCTTGTGGTTCCAACATTTCACGGCATTGGTTGTTCGATGTCTCAGACCTGCCACGTTCCACGTTTTGATAGGGATGTTGTGACTCTGGACCCACTGGTCAGTGAAATAGTCAAAGAAAATTGATATCCTGTCGTTTTGAGGAGCCTCTGCCATGATAATCATCCATCCTTTATCCATGTAGTATTGAGGTATTAGGGATAATGTTGTACAAATCTTAAGCTATTTGCGAACAGATTCATTCTTTCGAACTCCAATGTCAATACATAAGCTTGAATTTTTCACCATCGGGACTGAGTAAAATGAAACAGTCAGATATTTAAACGTTTGATAAATTCTCATTCATTAATTACATAGGCGCAATATCAAATTACATCTTAATCATCTGTATTCCACTGTAGATAGCAGTTTATGACTGATCGAAAGAGTCTACTGTAAGTGCTCACTAGTTAATCATATTCCAAGAAATTTTAAGTGTCTGGCAGTGCCAATTTTTCTTCTGGAAAGTGGATTTCTTCACTTCGTGTGGAATTCTGCTAAGTTCCTAATGCTGTACTTCAAGTTCGCACAGTTTACCTTTAACGTTGTTGTTATTTTGGCATTGTAGTAACAAAGTTGTAGCCCCGAGTGTAGTTATCCTTCATTTAATTTCTGAAAATTTCATTCAAAGAACCAACACCTCAGCTTTCACGCGTTATCGACAATTTTCCAGTCTCTTCGTCACCTCAATCTCTGCAACATCTGGTACACAAGTGGTTAGTTCCGAATTCAACATAATTATTTTATCACTACTGATATCAATAGTAGTTTTACTCCTTTTTCTACTTGACACACACCCAGCTTTTGGGCCTATGTTGACAAAACTGGTAACCGTTGGCAATTAGACTATGTTTCCCCTTCTTACACGTAACTACTGTAACTTCACCAGCACTAATATTGACCTATGTGTCAACGTATAACTTCCCTGGTCAAAGGAAGGAAGGTCAATAACAACACGTAGCTCAGCTTCATCTGCTCTTAAAACCTTGTTGTTTACAACAAGCCACCCTCTTCCACCTTCTCCGTGGTCTCTTAGTCCGTTTTGAACACCCCGGATTTGCACAATCACGATGCTGTCCTCAACGAACACGAAATTGGGCTGTCCCTTCCCAACATGCCCGCAACCAATACTTAACAGATAAAAAAAGTAGTAAGCTCCCCGAGGTCTAATTTAAACACGACATTAATTTCACTTATGGGAGGTATTTAACGTTCACTTTATGAACCGACTGATTATATCAGCACAAGAGAATTTCCGTGAGTGAACTGGAAATGTATTTTCAAATACCTTCCAGTACTCCTTTACATGCCACTTTTGAAATGAGGACCGAAGGCTCTACTTCCCCTCCGAATGAAGATGTGTCATTAAGTTTTATCGCTTGAGAAATATCCATATACTTTGGCTGGGTTTGAACCCACGAACACCTTGCCCTGAGGTGATCACTTTACACCAAACCCACTGAGGTAAACATACAATTTGTTCGAAATCCAAACAACCTTTTCCTAAATGTAATTAACACATTCGCATCACTAACCATCGTCCTAAATTCTATTTTTTATTTATAACTACGTTCAAAAACCAGGACGGGGCTATAGATTACTTAATGTAGGAATAGGAATTAAAATTAACGTTGATAAGGAATGGGAGGGTGGGGGTGGGGGTGAACACATGGGGAAATAGCGTGCGGAAAATCAAGCTCATTGCACTCGTGTGACATTCGTGTTTTGACCCCTACGTCAAGTGTAATCCAGTCTTTTGTAAACCTGATGTTTCTTAGACAATGCAGCGTAACAAACGGTGCGTATTTCTTCACATTCCTTGCTTCAAATTATGTATTAACTTCTTCCTTCCACAGATCTGTGGATGTGCTACTAATCGTGATACTTTAAGTTAAGTTAGCTTGAAATCCATCTATTAATAAAATATGCGTGTTTAAAAAGTGCACGTTATATACCTCAACAAAATTAAACCCTTAATCTCAATTTCATTTCTTTACCATACACTTTCGACGGTATTTTTCAAAACTCTCCACGGTTACTGGAATAAAAGTTTTATAAAATATTAATCTTGGGATTAGTATTTTATTTTAGAAACTTTTTTTATCATATTACATTAACTATTCACTTAAAATATAAGGCATAACAATTTATCGAAAAACGGATTTTTTTTTTAAAATTATTTAGCACCGTGTCTGACTGTTCATTCAGCTTATAAGCCTACGCTTAAGTACTAATTATACTAATTGATTATGAATCGGAAGGTTTAATTTATAGGAAGTAAGCCCACATTTGCGTAGAAGGGTAATGGAAAACCTTTTAGGGAAAACCACGCAAGTTAACTTGATAGATACCTTGATCGAACCTTGATCTCCCCGTCCTTGGTGGTCTAGCTCAAAACGAAACTAGCGCGTTACCCAACTACGCCCTCGGGGCGTGTAGTTTTCTATTTTGGTATTGAGAAGAATGGAGAGAGAAATGATGCCCTTGTGAATGTTTGATATGGAGGTGGGGGTAGGAACCTGAGAGGAAGACCAAGAGACAGATGGCTGAAGGGAGTAAGGAGGACTGTGGAGGAAAGAAGAAATGATTGGTCCAAGGTGGAGTGAGAGAGGAATACCAAGGGACAGATGGCTGAAGGGAGTAAGGAGGACTGTGGAGGAAAGAAGAAATGACTGGTCCAAGGTGGAGGGAGAGAGGAATACCA